>APFE030875155.1:43037-86364 GCA_000404065.3 Pinus taeda
AAGTGACAGAGATCCCATTTTCACTGGAAATTTTTGGACAGAATTATTTCTTGTATTGGTACTCAGTTAGCTCATAGCTCATCTTATCATCCTCAATCTGATGGGCCAACTAAGATAGTAAACAAATGTTTGGAAGGATATCTCCGTTGCTTTGTATCTGATAAACAGACACAATGGGTCAAATGGTTGCCTCTGGCTGAATGGTGGTATAACACTTCCTTCCATACAGCAACAAAAATGACCCCATTTATGGCACTTTATGGGTATCAACCACCATCCATCACATCATATTTAAGAGAAAATTCTAAGGTTCAAGCAGTGGAACATCACATCGAACATCAACAACAAGTCCTCCAACTCTTAAAGGATAACCTCGTGTTGGCACAAAATAGAATGAAACAACAGGCAGATCAACATCACAGTGAAAGAAGTTTTGATGTAGGTGATTAGGTATTCTTAAGGCTACAACCATATAAGCAAATGTCCCTCAAGCAAGCTAAGAAGGATAATAAATTATCACCAAAGTATTATGGTCCATACAAGGTGTTGCAAAAGATTGGTACTATGGCATACATATTTTAGCTTCCTGCAGCTTCTAGATTGCACCCAGTTTTCCATGTTTCATGTTTAAAGAAGGTTATAGGCGACAAGCTCCCAGTTCAAACAATATTGCCAGAACTTGATGAGGAAGGAAAAATTATATTGGAAATGGAAGCAGTCACAGAAACAAGAACTCGACGGCTATGAAATCGATCAATTTCAGAGTATCTTATCAAGTGTAAGAACTTATCCACTGAAGATTCCACATGGGAGGAGAGGGGCATATTGGGTTGCTATAATACTAGTGATTACCCCATTACTATTGTAGTTATACCCCTTATTAATATTGTTGTGCCCCTATTGTCCCCATATTGTTATTACTGTGCCCCATAGAATCCCTCTATTGTTATTTTTGGGGCTTTATATTATTATTGTTAGGTCGGTTGGTTTATATTGTGACTCCTTAGACTCCTATATATAGAAAGGAGGTTTTTTCATTTGAATCATCAAAGAATTGTTCATTTATGTAATGTAAAGGAGGTTGCCCCCTCGAAGAGGCTGAATTCTAAGGCGTTGATCTATCTTTTCTATCTTTTCTTGAGCTGGTTTCATAACAGAGACCCAACGTTGGTGTTGAGGTGATTTGATCCAAATATATGGTCATCGGCGGGGCTGACCCTTCTTGCAACATGACCAATCATCAACTAGAACCCTATCAACGATAGCAAAACCCCCTCTTCTTTCACTACGCCAAACAAACGACTTCTTTTCCTACTAAAATGTTGGGATCACCAGATTGAGGTATTGCTGTGGCAAAGGAAAGTAAGTCATCCTTTAGAGAAACAAAGTCAAGATTGAAGAGTTACCATGAGCCTCTTCTCTAAGAGTGAATTCATTTTACTCAACTCACCCAAATCATTCTTCAACATGTCGTAGCAACATCCAATTCATGGAAAGATTTATATCCCAAGACTTGACATTGGTGTTGAGGATATTCAAGATTCAATCTGAATATCTCTAGTCATCAATGTACCTGACCCTTCTTGCAACATGATCGATAATCCACTGGAACCCCAACAACGTCAAAAACCCCTTCCCTTTCGCTACACCAAACGAACCAATTCTTTTCCAACTGAAAATGCATGGGACTCACTGGATTCAAATGTCATTGCAACAACATGTTTTGTGTCCTCCAAAAGTACTCTAAAAAATACAACTGTAGGTATGATTACAAGGCTGTTGGGCAGGAGGACATCACCAAGGCTAACCCTATCATGAAGGCCGATAAGATTATGAGGTTCTCAACTTTGATGATGGGTTTATATTTATGGAAAAATCCTGTCATTCTCGAATGAATAAGATGATTTCATTACAAGGAGGGGAATATATTGGGGTTTCATTATATTCTCATATATTTTATGCTAGATATTTGAAGTGTGTTTTTTGGTTCACATGGTGCGGCCCTTATGCAACAAAATAAATACTTATAGGTGTTTCAGAGCCAAACCACTACTAAGCCACATGTTTCCTGATAAATATTCCTATGTGAAAGGTCATCCTGTTGTCACCATCATAATAAGGTGCATGCATTAGAATATGTGTTTAAGTGGATGCTTCCCAAAGTATTGGATGTTTTCTAAAACATCCACCTCTCAAGAACACTCATCACTGCTAATGATATAGGTTATGGCTACGTGTGGGATGATCAGGAAAAATCATGCTACATTATTTGCTTTTTTGCATTACAATTAGTATATTATATACCCTAGATTTTCTAGATTACCCGGGCCTTTGTAGGACAACTTTCTACAACTTAACATCATCTTAGAGGATTAAATTGTATGAGGGTTTTCCATCATTTATGGCTTGAGTTTCTAAGAGTTTTCCATCATGTATGGCTTGAGTTTCTGAGAGTTTTCCATCATTTATGACTTGATTGTAAAGTTTTCTAAATCTTCATTATTTTTAAGTGGATTTAGCCTTAAATTTTAGCTAAATTTTGGAACATTCTCTATAATTGTGGATAGTGTTGATCCACATTAAACTTGAAGTTGTATTGGTTCAACTATGGAACTAACATTGTTTGTGGTTCACTCTGTTGGATGCTTTAATTATCTCCTTGCTACTAGATATCATGAAGTGAGAAAGAAATGGATTAGTTTTCTACTCGATATTTCATAACAAAATTCTTGTGGATTTGTTATGTTACCTCAATCTATTGGTCCATTACCACTCTCACCATTGTTGGGTATGGAGATCTGCATGCTCAAAATGCTAGAGAAATAATATTGGATATCTTCTTCATGCTAATCAATTTGGGTCATGCTAATAAATTATCTATTATTGTCACATGTTACTATCAACATATAAAAACTTGCTTACCACAATATTAAAGGTATTCAGATGCTTTGTCACCAAGTCTCCATCCTTCATCCTCAAGTTATACAACTTTTTCCGCAGGAACAATTTGTTCACTAGAGACTTAGATTGGTACAAAGTCCCTAACTTGACCCACAAATCCTTTTTCGTAGCTCCCCTTGATACTTTCAATCACATTAAATTTAAGATACACAATTGTATTGTGCTCTTTGCCTTCCTATCCAACTTTGCCCAGTCTTCTGCTGACATTGTCATTGGTTTAGTACCCAGATCTACCACGATCCACTAATCTTTATCCACTAGTAGATCCTTCATCTTGAGCTTCCACAACTCAAAACTCTAACCATTAAATTTCTCAATCTCTACCTTTCCACTTCTCACCATCTTCTTTCACCACAAGAATCGATCTTACAAATCTCCCACTGAACAGGGTCTACCATAGGCCCAAGAAAAAACCCTCAACAACAAAGACATCCCCTTGAAGCCGAAACAACTCTGAAACCAAATCTAGGTTTTAGCCTTGTAAAAAAATTACCAGCAAATGAATTCTTAAAAACAAAAAATATACAATGGCGAGAAAAACAAAACAAATACACATTGATTTTCCCTTGGATCCCAAAATTGGGACTACCAGATTGATTTTTCATTATGTTCCTTTAAATCTTACAATACATATATATACATGTTGAACCATTCATAAACCCCAATCCATTAACCTTGGATTAGAACATAATCATATTTCCCTTAACTATATTTATAAAATACCATGGGAAGAAAGCCATCACGCCCAAAACCATGTGAAAAACCCATGCACAAAACCATAGGTAAGTCCGCCCACCTAATATAGTGTCCACACACCCACCATTTTAAGCTTGTACTTCACAAAATCTTCATAATTTTTTTTTCTTAGGGAAGTGACTTCAAGTGAATACTAGTGACCTATTTTGAGTTCTATGGATGAAACATGCACCTTTGTGGAATATTTTAGAGAATCCATCTATCAGGTTGTGTGTTCACACAGTACTCCTTGCAGTGAAGTGAAGCGTTAATTAGTGGCTAGGAAAAAGCTTGCCACATGCCAAACCATAGCCTTTGTTCATTGTAGAGGTTATTGCAAATACGTATACATAAGCAAGTAATCACAATATGGTTTTAATATAAAAAATGGCATGTATGTTTTATATATTTCAAAGCATCCCGGTATGTTTGTGATTTTCTTCATGTTGATTATGTATTTACACAATGTAAACCTATGGTTGGTGAAGAAGTTAAGGTGTGTGTTTCTTGTTAATTAGTGAAATAGTATGTTAAATATAACATATGAACTAATTCAATTGAATGATATATGTCAAGATCCTATGTATATTAATTTAATGTGAGCCAATGCAACAGTAAGTGTATATCAATTAAGCTAAACTTTGCTACATTGTGTTGTTGGTGCCTAGGGGGATGTCTCTTCTATCTTGGTAGAGGATATTTTATATATTATACATCAGTGATGGTTGAACAATTTACAATGTTACCATCAAGTAGATGGATAGATATTTTTCCAATGATTCAGTAATTTTCCAATGTTATTGCTAAATAAATAGAGAGAGGCCTTGTATGGGTAAGAACCATAATTTGGTGAAATAAACAAATCTCCCTTCTCAACAAAAATTTTCTAAATAAATTGTTCCATCACTATTAAAGTTATGCTGAAGTGTAATACATTTTAGAAATTCCTTTGCAAAATAATCCCTAATTAACCTGAACAAAATCCCAATGTTTAATCTTATGTTGGAGTCTTAAACTTTCATATCTTTAAAAAGTTATTTCATTGTAACAATGAAAACAATGGTTCAATGAACAATATGTAAAAGTGAATTCGTGATTGCTTGAAAAGAGGGAATTCCCACAATGATAATGAAATATAGCTGATGTATGTAGTTTTCTTTTTATTTTTGCACTATTCGGACTTGCTTTAGAACAAGAGCAATTTGATGAAGCTGACTATCATGTTTGTATATTTATTTTTTGGTATTGTTGGTTGCAAACCATAACAACTTCTCACTGATGACTACTTCTTTTGGACAAGCCAGATAAAATGAGGACTTGTACTCTTGTCAATTTTCTTTATAAGGGTAGTTATGCATTTGATGTGTTAGGTGCTTATGCGAGTCTACTTCAGTGACATGGCCCCCTGCTATCATCAAATGTATGATTCCACCGCACTGAACCCATGGTCAAAAGTTGTTGGCCCATTTTACGAGTTCAATTTGGCCAATGATGAATCCTAATGGTAATCCATTCATGTATTATAATATATTGAAGAATCTTCATCATTAGCCCCAAAATCCGTCCATTATAGGAAAACGAAGACATGCGTGTATTGATGCAAACATTCATGCTCTACTATTGCAAATTTTGATGCACAGTAACACTTAAGGGCTTACTTCTAAACTATTTACAAGAGACAAAGCCCTAAATAAAACTCTAAAACCATAGAAAAATGGATTGGAATGGAAGATTCATACCTAGAAAACTTCTTTTCTTTCTCCTTGGTGTTGGACCCTTCAACACCTTCAAACACAACCCTCTCATCGATGAGATCCATGTCCTCGTCATCATATCTTATAATAAATAAATAGATCAGATGTAACTAACAATCAAACTAATATGGAAGTGAGTAGTTCATGTTGGTCACACCTTTGCTTCTATTTCCCTTTTGAGGGAGATCTTCTTTGCTGAAAAGTCTCACCACGCTTCTAAAGTTGAAGGGTGAGATTTGGATCATCTCTTGGGACCCTCTTGATTTGAGCGTCCGTGTGGCCCATACAAGAATTCAGTATCGTAGTTTAAACATCAGTTCTAAAGTGAAAGGTATTTTTTGAATATGGTACTTATCATTTGTCAATGATTGTTCTGTAGTATATGGAAAACTATTGTTGATTCATTCTAAGATATTTGGAGAGAGTGGAATCATCCTCTGGTTCGAAGTATGATGAGCTTGAATTCCAGCAGTGAAACGATTTTATTCAAATCAGCACATGGAGTTACATTTGAGAGTATTTAAAATTCATACTTCATTAAAAAAAAATATGAGACTTGAATAGGTAAATATTCATTTTCCCATTTATGATATGATGCAGATTTTTATCCATTCAAGGAAGGATGACATGAACAAATGAACAAATAACAAAGTAATAAACAAAACGATAAAATCGCTTATGGATAACTATTTAGGAAAGAAGAGAGAAATGTCATATTGCATGTGTTTAAACAGGTTGTTAGTTACTTTATAGGATGCATTGGAAAGAAAAAAAAATATGTCAAAATAACTAAAAACTCATGAAGTTTTTCATCTTTAATAAATTGTGGATGCATGGCACAGAAATTATATATATAATATATTATATATATATATATATATTTTTGTGTCAAAATAATGAAAAACTCGTGAAGTTTTCATCTTTAATAAATTGTGAGTTGTTATCTATTCATTAATGGAGTTTGAATTTGCCACGATTAGTTGTACTTTCTATGAAGAAAAGTAAATTTCTCTTTACTCTTTGTTATGTTATTTGTGTTTATATTGTGATCCCAATGGGAATGTGATGTTTCACATGATATTCTGTTTCCCTCATATGAAATCAAATATTGGATTGAGTCAATATCTTCCTTCCATTTGCATTGAATTGAAATTTAAAGCAAATAATGGATTGAGTCAATATCTTCCTGCCATTTTTAATGAATTGAAGGTTTTGATTAATAGGTCAAAATGGAAAAACTTGTGGAACAAGTAATTAGAAAAAATTGGTTTCTTTTCCTTATAATTGAGATAATTGGGTTGATTGTCATTTGAAATAAGTGCATGATCCATACCCAGGTACATGTCTTACCAATTCATAATCAAAGTCAATTAAAATATTAAATGTTGATATCAACAGTTAAATATGAAAGAAGTGCATTTTCAGGGTGTTATAGATGCTACAACCCCCCTCCAAAATTTTTCCTATGCCTTGATTTTGGAGCCTACCTTCTATTCATAGGAACCTATCTTTCATTGTTGTCAAGTATTCCTCTTAATTGTGAAGACCTATATTTGCATGCAGTGCTTGTAATAACTTGATTAACTTGTCTAGATCATGACTAATTGTTATCGATAATAACCAAGAAATTTATAACATAAGCCATATCCTGCCCTGATCTTGCACTTACTGCCAGTCTTCCCTCTTGGAACTGCGTAATCGACTATCTCTGGAAACTGTGTTAGGCCTTCAGGATCAAAATTTCACAAACCTTGAAGTTAGGAAATCACTGAGTACAGAAATTGCGTCATCCCTCTCTTTCAGTCAGGAGCTATGAAGATCCCTCGTTGTTGGGAATTGCGCAGTCCCTTCTCCCAGTGTGAATGTTTAGACACCCACACCATATACAAGACTAAATCCATTAAAAAGGTGTTCCAGTACCAATTTGTTTTATGTTTTCGTATATATGGTTAGAATAGTATTGAAACCTTCCCTGAAGGTTGGTTTTATTTATTGCATCAGATTGTTAATGAGGGGAAGGTGTTCAACTGGTAGGATTTGTTGGCTCAACAAATTAAGATCCATGTGACTAATGCAAAGAATCCTCCCAAGGGAAAGCAAGCAATATTTTATATGTATACATACCTATTGGATGGGATATGTGCTCACAATTCTTTCCCTGACATGAGATGGATTTAGACACCAAGAGAACATGTTGTTCATATTTATTGCAAGTTGCTTTTAGAGTCTAGTTATAAAGGGTTCATGGAGAAGTTGTCTAATCACTTCCTCATAGTATTGTACCAGATGATCTTCGAGGCAGATCCACGTTACATGTCTTGTGAGGCTATGGATGCAGTAACAGAACTTGTCGATTAGTTTGCCTCATCTGATGGCACTTACCTCAAGGCATTTGGTTGTCAGAAGTCATCACATCTGTTACTGAGGTACACCACTAATAAAATGGTAATGCAGGAGATCACGTACCATCTTTCCACTAGATTATCAACAGTATTGCAAAGGAATAAGAAAGCACCTTGGCCCACTCTTCCTTTGCAGGTGGGATCATATGAAATTAATAATCTGAAGGTGATAGAAACTGAAGGTAATGAGTTGGAGGAATTCATATTTGGACTTATGGAGTACCACTCGTATGATCCTAGAAGTGTTTGTAAGCAACACTATGCTAAGATACATTTCAATTTGCCAAGTAGGACCTATTCTAGACCAAACGAGAAAAGATTAAAAAGATATTAAAATGCCTCTAAGCCCCACACACTAGTCATCAAAGTAGGTCCATCACATGTGACTCCAGAACATGGGAAATTTTAGGGGCTAATATTCGCAAGTGGGCTAATTTTTCATGGTTTTCCCAAAAAAATGATTCACCAATTTCCATTTTTTCTAAAAATGGTTCGCCTAAATTTTATAGTATAAAATTATTTTACCTTCAAAATCAGGAAAATTATATAGAGACTAAATACAAATCCATTAGAAATTTGAATGTTTTTACAAAGATATCAACAAACATTTTGTAATTTACATATTAGGGTCTAGTGATATTCACCAAAGTTTCTAAACTTTAATAAAAAAATGTCATCCTTAAAATTTTCCTTGCTACATAATAGGAATCGACTATGGAAGTAAGGCCATCATAGAAGCACAACCCAGTGAGAATAAAGTATAAAAAGAAGGTTTCACATAGTCTAGGAGAGGAACAAAGCTCCAAATTCAAAGCAGATCCATCTATCTTGAAAGCATCTATGGAATCAGAGAGAGATGAAAAAAAAGAGTCAAGAGGAAGAATAGAAACAAAAGGAAGAATAAGAGAAGAAAGAACAAGAGGAAAGGTGGATGCAAGAAGAAGAAATGAGGAGCAAAAATAAAAAGAAACTGTAACACCCCCTTCTCGTAGGTCCACCCAAGCATCCAACCAATCAAGCAAACATTTGATGAGAGAGGTTACTATAAGGGATTCAATCTCCTTGGTGACCTTAAGGAAATGGAATCGACAAAACTCATCAAACAAACCCATCCACATCAGCAATTACACCCCTAAGAGACATGTCAACCACTTAGACATCCTATCCTTGGGTCCCACTGATGTTTTAAGCCTCTTAACCCAAAGTCACTCTCATGCTATAGGCAAACCAATGACCAACAAATCAAATTCGCTCTCATAGGCCTCTATGCCAGCGACTATGGACTTTTCTCAACTGACCTGTGCCAGAGATCACGATATTTGAGCAACTTTTCTAGCCCAGAATCCTGACCTCTACCCAGAAATTGCTACAACCTTAAGAATCCATAAAATACATGATAACAATGCTGATAAATCAAAAATCAACCTCAGGACTAAGCCTGAGAATCCCCAACCGGGACTAACATTCTGTCAAACACTTGGCATCAATGCAACCTATAGGTCTAGGATACAAGACATAGCTTAAATGACTAAAATAACTTATCAAACATAAACAAAAGGATCACCTCCTTCTCCATTGAACTAATACATCATCAATTAGGTCTTGCATCCATCCATTTAACAATTACAAGTAAATACATGAAATAACCATGACATGAACTGTCACATAACCATGCTTATAACTAGCATTAAACCAAATAAATATCAAAGATATGACAACCATTAAATCCACATATAGACAAGTACAAAAGTAAGAGAACTTAGCTTTTATTAATCATAGGAAAATCTGACCAGGTTTGGGACTTCCACGTACCACCTGACCATACACAATGCTAAACCAAATCTCTCTTTCAACCAATCACCGTCGTGCCATATTCCAAGCATGAATGTGGGATCTCTTAGAACAACCAATCCAAGGACAAACAAGGGAATCCAGATCTTAAACCATTTCCACCCTCACTAAACTGTGATCACGCCAAAACTGGTGCTCCAATCACAACCGAACCGAACTTGGAATTCCATCCGAAATCCATCGCTATCCTTGAGGAATTTTTTGTCTCATTGTCTCTTAGGCTTTACCACAATCCAATCTCGAATCACTAGGCCCTAAACTGAGATCAGTGTCTCAGGATTTACCATAATCCAAACCCATATCACTAGGCCCTAAACTGGGACTTCTCCCTCAAGCTTTACCATGTATCCCACCAAAATCGGTCAAGGGATTCCTAGGCCTCTAGGAATGAGCCTTGAGACCACCTCTGCCTTGGATTCTGAAATCCATCCGAAAAACCAAAGCTCAAAACCAAAATAAACATCCCAACACCATCGCATCTAGGAAAACACAAGGCTAGGCTGAAAACCACTGTCATAACAGCAAAACCATGCCACCGACAACAAGAGAACCATACACCAATATGAAAATCCATGCATGTCCAAAATAGCTACGAAATCACACATGCAAAAGGTTACCTACAAGTATTCTTGTTGAAGTTTCTTGATCCTACTTTCCTTTCCTTGATCGTTTCTTACTTTTCATTCCTTGATCCAAAGATAGAGTGCTCCAAGAAAACTCTAAGTGACCAAGTGAGAGAGAGAGAGAGAGAGAATAATGAGAGAGCTCCAAAATTGAACCAACCAAAGGTTAGAATAAGCTTTCTCACTGATTCTCAAAAGTGTTTTTATTAATGAGGCCTCTATTTTCTTCATTTTCCATTATTTTCATTCAGTTTCCTCCTCACATGCAACCTGTGACCTCTCACCTTAATTTTCTCGTATTTTCATTTATTTTCATTAATAAATGTGCCAAAAATGTCTTTCTGCCTTTTATTGCCTTTTGTTGCCTTTGCCAATTTTCCTTAGCCAAAACACACATCCAGTGATGCCCACTAGGATATCTTTGCCCAACATTCAGCTTGGAATAAGTATCCCTTAACCATGGCCTTATTTTTCCTTTATTAAATTTTATTACATGAAATTTTCACCAGGGTTGTTACAAAACCCTCCCCCTTAGGGAACACCATCCTTGGTTTTAAACCACACCATGACCTCAACAAAATCACTGAAAAGAAAACATACTACCCATGGAGCTTTATAACTTAGCTCATTGCAGTATTTAGAATGAAATACCTTCTCAAAAGCAAAACATCGTGACAACATGATAATATAACAACCATAATAACATGACACCCATACCGCTTAATGGAGCTTCATAAATTAGTTCATGGTGATATTTACATCCATATACATATACATACATATACCAAAACATCATCAAAACATATGTTAAACATATACCAACATCAAACCAAAATTGCTTTGCCTGAACTGACAAACAATGAAGGATACAAGGCCCGCATCTGATCCACCATCTCCCATGTAGCTTCTTCAGGCCCAAAGTGCTTCCATTGCACTTTAACTTTCTCTATGGCTCTATTCTTGAGCATGAGATGTTTTAGATGTAATATGCTCTGAAGCTTCAGCTTCAACTCTCTTTCTTGCTCCACCTGCAATAAAAACCAATCAATAACATGATCAATATCCTTTATATACTTCTTAAGCAATGAAATGTGGAAAACATCTTGGAATTTCACTGTTAGAGGTAGTCCAAGTCGATATGCCACTGGTCCAATCCTCTCAAGGATATGGAAAGGCCCGCAATACTGTGGTGCCAACTTGGCACATGAGCCAATCCTTAAAGATATTTTCTTGGGCTTGATGTGCTAATACACATGCTCCCCAACCTGAAACTCTTTGAACACCCTACGTTGATTTGCATAACTCTTTTGTCTATCCTGTGCTTCCTTTAGATTCTTCTTTATAACTTGCATTTTTTACTCCATGTCTGCCAACATGTACGGTCCAATAAGTACCCTGTTCAATGGACCACTCTAGCTGATGGAAGTGTTACAACTCTGCCCATACAATGCCTCGAAATGACTCGTCCTCAATGACTCTTGATAACCATTGTTGTATGTGAGCTCAACCAATTGAAGATACTCCTCTCATTTCTTTTGTTGGTACATCATGTACATCCTCAGCATATCCTCTAAGATCATGTTGACCCTCTATGTCTGTCCATCTATCTGCAGATGGTAAGTTGCATTGAAGGCCAACTCTGTATCCAAGCCTGCAAATAGCTCCTTCCAAAACATGGAAGTGAACTTCGAATCTCTGTCGAACACAATCTTCTTTGGAACACCATGCAATTTCACTATCCCTCTGATGAACACTTGTGCTACCTCATTGGTTGAATATGTAATATTTACTAGAATGAAGTGAGCTACCTTGCTCAATATTTCAAACACAACCATAATAGATTCATGCTGCTTTACTGTCCTCGGAAAACTTGTGATGAAATCCATGAAAATGACCTCCCATTTCCATTCTAGAATCATTATAGGTTGTAGTAAACCACCTGGATTCTTACATTTCACCTTTACCTGCTGACAATCTAAACATATAGCCATGAACTATGCCACTTCCTTCTTCAGATTTGGCCAATAGTATAACTTCTTCACCACCGTCAATGTATTTTGATATCCTGGATGACCCAAGTGTGGTTTGGCGTGAAATTTCCTCAATATAAACTTCTTGAGCTCACTGCAATTTGGTATATAAATCTTGTCTCTAAGTCTCACCAAACAATATGTCGTGAGACGATAGTCTACATCCTGATCACCTATGCATGTACCTACACTTGTACCTATATCTATGCTCTATTGTAACCTCTACATAATCTCCATGTATTTTTCATCCCGCAGTCTTGCCTGCAAGATACTATCCTGTAACTCTATCCTATAAGAGCTCGTAGTTGTTATATGGTTTACCTATACCTTCATGCTAAGAGCATCTGCAACTTGGTTCTCCTTCCCTTTGATGTATTTTATTTCGAAGTTGAACTCATTAAAGGTAGCCAACCATCTAGCTTTCCTGACATTTAGATTTGGCTAATCAAACAAATATCTCAACCCACTGTGATCGCTCATCAATGTAAACCACCTACCAAGAAGATAGTGCCTCCACATATTCAATGCATGCATAATCGCTGCTAGCTGAAGATCATGCATTGGATAGTTCTGCTCATGCTCATTCAATTTCCATGACTCATAGCACACTATCTGTCCTTCTTGCATGAGAGCTCCACCAAATCCTCTCTTGCAAGCATCTGTACACACTACAAAATCCTTGTCTAGATCCACAATCTTTAGCACTAGTGCATGCATCAACAATTGCTTAAGCTGCTCAAAACAAGCTTCACATTATTATGTCCATTTGAACTTCTTGCCTTTCCGCTGAAATGATGTGATAGGATATGTAATGTGTGAGAAGTTCCTGATTAACCTCCTTTAGTAGTCTGCTAATCCCATAAATGATCTCACCTCATCCAGATTCTTAGGAGATGCCCACTCCATAATAGCCCTTATATTTTTTAGATCCACTGTTATGCCATCCTTGGAGACAACATGCCCCAAATAATGTACCTCAGTCTGAAAGAAGTTTCACTTGCTAAGTTTAGCATATAATTAATGCTCTCTTAGCAATTTCAACACTATACTAAATTCTCGACACGTTCTTCCTCATTCTTAGAATATACCAGCATGTCACAAATGAATACAATAACAAGCTTGTCTAGATAAGGACACAACACACTATTCATCAAACACATAAATGTAGCTAGAGCATTAGTTAAACCAAATGGAACAAAAAAAAACTCATAATGCTCATACCTGGTCCTGAACGTAGTCTTGAAGATACCCTCTTCCTTGATGCGTACCTTATGGTATCCTGATATCAGGTCATTCTTAGAGAACAATGCTGCTCCCTTCAACTAATCAAACAAAATCAACATTCCTATGGGTACCTATTCTTGACCATTACCTTGTTTAGTTGCTTATAGTCAATGCACAATCCGAGAGTACCATCTTTCTTCTTCATGAACAACATTGGTGCACCCCAAGGCGATACACTTGGCCTAATCTACCCCTTTTCCAACATTTCCTTCAACTGCAAATTAAACTCAACCAACTCAGGTGTGCTCATCCTATAAGGTGATTTTGATGCTGGGGTTTCCCTTGAGACCAACTCAATAGAAAAGTCTACCTCTGTGTGAGGTGTCAACTCTGTAATGTCCTTAGGAAATACATCCTGAAACTACTACAAAACTAGCTATCTGCTTAACACATCTATATCATCAACATCCTTACCCTTTTTACTAGAAATGTGTACTGCAAACATCACACAACCTTTTCTGCAACTATGCTTAGCCTACATAGCGGTAACCATCCTCATTGATGTAGGCTTATTCTTCCCCTACAAAATCCTCTTTTCCCCACTATCATCCACACACTCAATGGCCTTGTCGAATCAATCCACTTTGGTTCTGTAAAGGTATAGCCAATCCATACCCAAAAGCATACTATACAAACCCAGTGGAAATACATTCAAATGTGTTGTTGTAGGCATACCATTTAACTCAAATGCACAAGCTCTTACGTAATGGTGAACTTGCTTCTTTGTACTTGTAGCAGACTATACCAACCAAGATTCTGCATGCACTTCTTTTCTCAAACCACACTTATCCACCAAGTCACGATTAATATAACTATAGTTAGACCCAGGATCAATCAAAATATAAGCAACTTTATCACAAAGCTTACAATCCATCTCAATGATCGATGCCTGATGATCTGCCTACCAATTTTCCATAACTGCATAGATCTTAGGAATGTTATGACTAACATCACCAACTGTATGCACCTCCTGAGCACTATAGATCTGGGGTCTACCACCACTCTAATACTATGGACAATCCCTCTTAAGATGATCTGTACCACATATCCAACATTACAATGGTTCCCTACCACTGCCTCTAGCTTTCTACTCTCCACATCCTTTTTCAGTTGTATTGAATCTCTTGTAAGGAACTGCATTTTCTTTCTCACTTGCATCTTGAGGTCTTCCTCTCTGTGGGGGCCATTTTCCTTTAGCTTTATCATTTCTTTTCAAGTCATGCTTGGGCTCAACTTTGCGGCTCGACTACTTATAACAATGCTTCAACTTTCGGATGACCTCCTCCAATGATCTAGGATCATCGAACTCAATCCCATCTCTATAGGAAACTAGACATCCACTGATGAATCTCTGAACCTTGGTCCTCTGCTCCCTAAGTTGAGGCACATATCTCAACAACTCCAAAAATATGTTAGGGTACTCATCATCTGTCATAGAACCCATTTGCAAATCATAAAACTTCTTAGCTCTATCATCATAGTACCTCTCAGACAAGTACTTCTTCTTGAAGAGACTTTCAAATGCATGCGAAGTCAAATCCTCCTCATGTATACATTTGAAATTCTTCATGTCTTTCCACCATATATATTCACTTTACCTTTGAGATTGAAAGTGGTTATATTTTCTTTCATTTTTCTTGAATAATAACGTAATCGGAATAAATTCTTCATATCAAGCAACCATGCTTCTACATCTTATGATTTCTTCATCTCGCCAGCAAAGGTAGGTGGCTTTACCTTCTTAAAATCATCTGGAATGTATCCCCTATTACTCCTCCTATAAGGATGATGAGGATGAAGATCATGATGTCTATCAAAACCAAAATTAGAATAGTACCTGTGTCGATCACCTCTCCTATTCGGAGTGTCCAACATCCTGCCATCTCTAATCATGTAAGGTATATCTGACCTGTGTCTACTAGGAGACCTACTGCCATATGCCCCATTATTTTGTCCTCGTGCCCATGGTTGATTCGAAGTGGTACCTATCGCTGCAAATCTAACAAACTCTGAAGTAGTATTGCGTTCATCTCTGCTTATTTCTCTTGTGTTTGCATCATCTTGTCATTTTCTACTTTGCAACTCCTTATTTCTTCCTTCAAGCTTCTCAATGTGTCTTTTAGGTCAGAAGAGTGCCCCACACAACGTTGTCCATATGATGCATAGGGATATTCTATGTAGTATACCACCTGATCTCTTCCCTACAAGGCATACTATGTCAGCTAAACCAAATCACAATAAACCAACGTACCTTAGCATAATTCGGGGAAGATACCTTGTCTGCAAGATCATCAAATCAATATGATACATGTATAACATAATCACAAAAGCATATAGACATATATCTAATAAGTGTATTAACGCATAAACATCATTCTAGTCATGGAAAATTTTAGGGTGAATTTTCGCCCTTGGGCGAAATTAAGGGGTTTTAAATTTTTATTTGGAAAAATATTTTGTATCATAGTATATTGTTACAAATCACCTCAAATTTATTTTACAAAAAGATTAGGTATGGAGATTAGCCCACCTTATTTTAAAGGAGAGGGTAAAAAAAGTAAATTTAGCCCTTGAAATTAGGAGTTACAATCTTACAATCACCCCACTTTTCAAGAAAGGGTATTTATGATAGTTATTTCACCTTCCCCTTCTGTGTAAAAAATGTTTTTTTCTTTCATTTTCCCATATTTCATGGTATTGAGATTAATTTTGAGAAAATGACCCTCAGTTTTTGGAACAAATGGTCACAAAAGAATAATTCATTTTTATTTAAAAATTCAAGTCTCTTATTTTAATGTCTATTTAAAGATCGAATAGTGCTCTTGCCATATTCCAAGATTGTATCTGTTTAGTCATAATCATATACGAGGGTTTTCACAAGGTTGTATAAGTTGAATTAAGAAGTCAAGATTGAGATTAGTGGTACAAGGTTGTTGGCAAAGTAGTGAAATTTGAATTATTAAGTCAAGATTCAACGTACATTGGTACATGTAAGTCTGTGTTTTAATGGGTTTTTGGTGGATTTTTGGTATATATAATTATTAATTTTCTTATATACTTGTCATTTTCAAATATTATTTAGATAATAGATTTTTTTAATTTTCAATCCCATTAAAATAATTGATGTTTGATTCTTTCTTTTCAGCTTCCACCCATCGTTAAGTCAACATCTGTGAAAAATTTAAAAATCTCTAATCCAAAAAAGTGATCCCTTACATTCCAAAATCAATACAACCCAAATTACATCATTTATTTTGTAACTTACCCTTTCTATGTAAACTACGTTTCTACAAAGAAATGGTAAAGTAGTTGTTACTATTTGAATACCAAGGTGCTCACAGTTTGAAAAACTCTACCAGAAGACACTCTATTAAAATCAAATTTCTCTAAAATTGTTTAAATTTTATCGATTATGTTTCTATTAAGAATTGATAAAGTAGTTGTTGTAACTCTTGGAATAGTAAGGTGTTGGCTGATTGAAAAATTCAACTGTAACATGATTGAATGGATGTCTGGAGACATCTTATTAAAAAAAATAACCAGATATATTTACAATAGATGTATTATCAAAATAAGGATTGTTGAATGGATGTGTGAAGACATTTTATTAAAAAAAAGAAGCCATATATATTTAAAATAGATATATTATCAAAAAAAGGACTGTCATCCAAACTTTCAAGATTGAAACAAAAAAGGTTATATTAAAATGAGAATTTAAGAAAATGAATAATAAATTTGAAACTATTTACTTCAAATAAATTTCATTAGCAAGATGATATGCATAGATGCAATGAAATTTTTATTTACTAGGTTCCCATAGACATCAACAATCATTGACATTCTATTCATATATATGGTAGCCATGAAAAGGAGAGAGATTTAACATTTTGAAGACATTAAAAAATAAAATGAAGGCATTAAAAAATTACATGTGGTGTGTGAATGTGTGTGTGTGTGTGTATTAGGTTTCTAGAGGGATTAAATCTATTGTGTTTTAGTCATTTTTTTCACTTTAAATTTTGAATACATTGAATCCATTTTATTCATTCAAAAATATAATTTAAACAATGAAAAATTACACGTGAGATATATATATATATATATATATATATATATATATAATATATATATATATATATATTATATATATATATATTAGGTTTCTAGAGGGATTAAATGTTGTGTGCAATTTTTTTAGTTAAACTCTTCACTGTAAATAAAAAATGTGGGCTATAAAAAAAATGAATATACATGTTATACTCTTACTCTCAACCATAAATAAAATATTTCAATGTCCATATGGACTATCATAATCTTATACCAATTTTAAAGGGAAATAAAGTAACTAAAAATAATAATAAAAAGGTTATACTTTTGAGTACAACAAACTGTATAATTCTTATACTTTCTAAACTATTTCAGACTTAAAAACCTTTTCAATTTTTTTTAGTACATGACTCAAATAATGTTTTTAAATATGCATGTCAAATAATTTATTTCAATCTCAAATTCATGCATATGTAAATGGAGAGAGCTTAAATGACTATTTTTTTAAGGGCGGTTCACGAACATTGAGTGGCCGCTACATCCACAGGAAAATTCAGGTAGATCAACCCAAAGGGATGTGCTATGGTGTGGTTCAGGAACACTGAGTGGCCGCTACATCCATGTGATCTGCTATGGCGTGGTTCACAAACACTGAGTGGCTGCTACATCCACGGGAAAATCGAGGTAGATCAACCCGAAGGGATCTGCTACGACCACTACATCCATGAAAAAATCTGCTAATCCAGGTAGATCAACCCGAAAGGATCCGCTACGGCTGATACATCCATGAGAAAATTGTAGGTTTTAACCCCATACAGAAATTACCTGCATACGAATTCTAAATCACAGGAAAAATAAAAATGTGAGAGCATAACACATAAAACACATATAGACAGATATTTCCCACTGGATCCCAAAACCAGGACTACCAGCTTGATTTTTCATTATGTTCCTTTCAATGTTACAATACATATTTATACATGTCGAAGCATCCAAATACCATGGACCGAAAACCATCGCATCCAAAACCATGGACCGAAAACCATAGGTAGGTTCGCCCAACCTAATATAGGGTCCAAAAAAAATTTTCTCGGGGCGCTACTCCGAACCCCGTAGAGGGCGGCTACCTGGCCCCCTCAAACCCCCCAGATAGGGGGGACTTCCGCCCCCCCGCTACGCAATCGGTGCAACGAAGGGGGGGCTCCGCCCACCCTCTAACCCTCGGTTCACTACGTAGGTTAGTCGTGGAAAGAATATAACACAACCAAACAATCTCCCACTTGTTTTTTTCTTTCCACAGGGGGCCACAGGAGAGCTTAGTCATTTTTCCAGCCCTGAAACACCCATTGTTTCTCTACACCAAGAGAACTTCTCAGAGCTCACATATTTTGTCAATGCATCTGTAGTATTCTTCAAATTTTCCACCTTTACCAGCAACACCTTTTTGTCTTCTATCATATCCCTCACAAAGTGATACTGAACATCAATGTGGCTTTGTGTTTGAATGACAAGCAGGGATCTTTCCCAAGAAAATTGCACTTTGGCTGTCACAGTCTATCCTTATAGCTCCATGTACTAACCCCATACTTGAACACAATCTCTGCAACCAAACTGCTTCCTTGCTTGCATGAGTGGCTGCCATGTATTCTGCCTCTGTAGTTGATAGTGCCACTACAGATTGTGTCTTACTCATCCAACTGACTGCACCTCCAAATAGGTTAAACACATACCCACTTGTAGATATTCTCTGATCTAGATCTCCAGCCCAATCTGCATCAAAAAAGCCATGAATATCCAACACTCTGTCCAATCGTGGTCTTCCTTGGTAGCACAAACCATAATCACTAGTGCCACGCAAATACCTGAAAACTTGCTTCACTGCTGTCCAGTGCTCCTTCCCTGGTTTTGACATAAACCTTCTCAATACTCCCACTGCATGTGCAATGTCTGGTCTAGTATAGACCATTGCATACATCAAGCTACCGACTGCACTTGCACATGGAACACGGGACATGTCCTCTTCCTCTTCTTGTGTCTTGGGACACTGTTCAGCAGATAACCTCACACCTACAGGAATAGGAACCTTCACCGGTTTACTATCTTGCATATTAAACCTCTGCAGTATTGCCTCAACATACTTCCTCTGGTAACCAAAGCTTCCTCTTTGCACGATCTCTTTTAATTTCCATGCCCAAAATATAGTTTGCAGCACCAAGATCTTTCATGTCAAATTTGGAGGACAATTGGGTCTTCAAATCCTGGATAATTTCTTTGTCATTTCCAACCAGCAACATATCATCCACATATAAGACTAGATAAATAACACGGTCACCAATTAATTTAAAATACACACGGTGATCTGCTTTGCTTCTGGTGAAGCCAAGTCCCCATATAATTGTATCAATTTTATGATACCACATCCTTGGTGACTGTTTTAACCCATATAGAGACTTCTTTCACTTACATACCAGTTCTTTCCTACCCTTCATCGCAAAACCTTTAGGTTGCTTCATGTAGATCTCCTCTTCTAGATCCCCATGAAGAAATACTGTCTTCACATCCATCTATTCTACCTCAATATCAAAAGCAATAGCAATAGATAAAAGTAATCTAATAGAAGCTACCTTGGCAACAGGAGAAAAAATATCACCAAAATCAATTCCTGACACCTAGGAACAACCTTTAGCTACCAACCGAGATTTGTCTTTCTCCACCTTTCCTTCTGCATTTGTCTTCTTCTTGAACACCCATTTGCTGCCAATGGGTTCCCTTCTAGCCGGCAACTCTACCAGATCCCAAGCCTCATTTTGTGCAAAGATGCCATTTCATCAATCATGGCCTCTTTCCAGAGTTTGTCATCCTCTAAATCTACTGCTTCCTTCACAGTTCCGGGATAATCATCAGTAACAGATAAAGCAAAGTTTGAACAAAAAGCAAATGGACTATATCTTTCTGGTTACCTTCTTTCTCAAACTAATCTTCTCACACCCGGAGTTTGTGGCTCTTCATCTTCTGATTCCTCCTCCATTATAGAGTCTGATTCTTCCTCCTTAAGCTCAAACTCTATCTTCTCAGGTTCCTTTGGTTGGACTTCATGTTTAATAACATCTTTTACCTCTCTGAACACCACATCTCGGCTGTACACAACCTTTCTTGTTACTTGGTTCCAAAGCTTATAACCCTTTCAACCATCCTTATACCTAATAAAGATGCACTTTTCAGATTTACTATCCAACTTGGTTGTTTCTCCTTTGGAACATGTACATATGCATCACATCCAAATACCCTCAGATGTGAAAGAGAGGGTTTCTTACCAGTCCATACTTCTTGTGGAGTCTTATCCTCCAACGCTGATGAAGGTGACCTGTTGACCAAGTAACATGCAGTATCCACCGCCTTTGCCCAGAATTCTTGTCCTAACCCGGCACCACTGAGCATGCTTCTTGCCCTTTCCATCAACGTCTTGTTCATTCTTTCTGCAACTCCATTTTGCTGAGGTGTATATGGAGTAGTCTTTGCCATGCTATACCACACTTCTAGAATTCTTCAAATTCCTTGCTGCAAAATTTTCCACCATTATCTGTCCTCAGCACCTTTATCTTCTTCTCTGTCTGGTTTTCCTCTAGAGCTTTAAATTCTTTAAACTTGTCAAAGACTTTAGGTTTTTTCTTAAGTAAATATATCCATGTATTCCTTGAGAAGTCATCTATAAATGATACATAGTACATAGACTTACCTAGTGATGGAACATTCACAGGTCCAAACACATCACTGTGCGCAATCTCTAATATATGTTTCGCCCTCTTATCACCAGAGGGGAAGCTCACCCAATTATGCTTCCCATATACACAATTTTCATAGAAATCAAAATCAAGAGAGCTATTACTCATACCCTTTACCATACCTTTACCATGAAGTATTCGAAGGCCCTTCTCTCCAATATGTCCAAGCCTTTGATGCCACAACATGGTCTTCTCTCCAGAGACTACTAGATTTTCTACTCCACTTTCAGGAACCATAGAATTGTTGCACCCATAAACAACAATGCTACCTTTCATCTTGTACAGAGTTCCAATCCGAACTCCCCGCATCAATACTAGTGCTCCCCAAACAATCTTGCAGGTATCCTTCTCAAACACAATTTTTACACCTGCATCATCCAAATTTCTTACGGAAATCAGATTTCTGGCTAATGCAGGAATATGCAGAATACCTGGAAGTGTTCTAACCCTTCCACCTTGCAACTTCAACTTTGCTTTTCCACGACCAACGATTCTAGCCTTTTTATCATCCCCCAAGAAGACATCACCACCATCATATTTCTCATACTCATAGAAACACTCTCTATGGGGAGTGAAGTGAAAGGATGCACCTGAGTCAATCAACCATGCCTCATGATCAACATGTGTACTTGAAGAAGCCAAGTACACATCCCCACCTTCATCTGAGGTTGTTTTCGCCTTTGCAGAAGGAACTTCATTAGATCCCTTTCCTTTGTCACGAGCTTTAGATTTACAGTCCCTTTTGTAGTGCCCTTCATTTCTACATTTCCAGCACACCACCTTTATAGGTTTTCCTAGAGATTTAGATCTCCCTCTAGATTTAGATCTCCCACTCGATGACTTATTTTTGTTTCTATTCTAGGACCATCCTCGTATAGACAAGGCATCACCATTCTGACTCTCCATATTTTTTCGTCTCAACTCCTTTATCAGCAAGGATGAGACTATTTCATCAAACTGCAAGGCAGTTGCATTGCTACCTATTGCAATAACCAAACTATCCCACGAATCTGGTAGAGGACACAACAAACTGGTGCACCTATCTTCATCTGAAATTTTAATATGAACAGATAATAACTAACTTACCACAGTATTAAATGCGTTCATATGATCTATCACTAAGTCTCTATATTTCATCCTTAGGTTATTCAACTTTTTCTATAGGAATAGTTTATTCACCAGAGACTTAGATTGGTACAAAGTCCCTAACTTTTCCCACAAAACCTTATCCATAGCTTCCCCTGATACATTCAGCAATATTGAATCTAAGACACACAATCGTATTGTGCTCTTTTCCTTCCAATCCAACTTCTTCCATTCTTCATCGGACACTCCCATTGGTTTATTACATAGATCTACAGTGATCCATTGATATTTATCCATGAACAGATCCTCCATCTTGAGTTTCCACAACTCAAAACTTTGACCATTAAATTTCTCGATCTCTATCTTTCCACTGCTCACCATGTTCTTTCACCACGAGAATTGATCCCGTAGATCTCCCACTGAACAGGGTCTACCACAAGCCCAAGCGAAACCCCTCAGCAACAAAGGTGTCCCCTTGAAGCCAAAACACTTCTGATACACATTATCATTCCCTTGCCATACTTCCCGCTCATAGTTCTTATCCTTTCCCTCTATCTTGAGGTTTCTATCTACCACCCAGCAACTACACTTGCATCTATAGCAGGAACCTTCTCCTACATTGCAGGTGGATAGACACACTCTCCCCCCCCAAGCCTGTCTCTCTACCTTTGCCTACAAGACCTCTACAAGCAACCCAACTCAACCCTTTTCCCAGAATTCTAAGGGTTCCCATGCGAGACAGCAAAATTTTGAAATAAATGGAAATGGAAAAATACCAAGCGGATGCACAATACAAATGCAAGACCATGCAAAAACCAATAGTCTCGACCCCCAATTCCTCCATTGTTTCTCAATTTCCTAGTTTTCACCCATAATTCTCCCCTTCTCCCTTGAGCAAAAACCAAAACACATCAACATTTCGATCGATGAGAGATATTAGAGTACATACTCGTGAGCTCCTGCAGTGAGATTAATTTCTTGGTGTAGTGGATGGCGTCGCAGAATGCATCTCATGGACCAGCGTCCCTGTCCACAATTTAACCAAACTACAACACCCAATTGTCTCCCTTTTCTCCTGTTTATGCCTTCAAAACCATAATCCTCGCTCCCACCTTCCGTGCATGCAATTATGAAAAGGGCCATGGCACCCATCTCCTCGAGCATGTGAAGGGTGTGGTAAAGTACTTAGAGGTACCCTCCATTAAACCTCTATTTGATTTCCCAACCACATGTTCGCACCTCAATCAAGGTATATATATATATATAATTTTAATTTTATTTAAAATATAGTCATAATTTTTATTTGTTACAAAATTAAAATATTAATTTTTTTTTCTATATTTACATCTATAGACATACCTATTTCAACACAATGTGGATGTAAGCTTGTAGTTTTTTGTTTTTTTAATCAATTGATAGGATTGGATTTCAAGAAAATATGCTTCATCTTAGAAGAAGATTGATGGCTGTGATTTCATGAAGTCTTCTCCTCTTAAACATATATGTATTTTCTTCATCTTAGAAGAAGATTGGTGGCTATGATTTCATGAAGTCTTCTCCTCTTAAAATATATGTTTTTTTAATTTGTAAACTCGTTGGTAATTGGAAATGGAAGAGCCACAAGTCAAATCAAGGCGAGAGCAATAGTTATTTTCTATTCTATGAAAGTAGCATAATTTCATTTCGTTACCAATTAATAGAAGCTAAGTTCCTTAATCGAACTCCAAAATATTTTCAAATCTACCATCAAAACAAATTTATATTCCCAAGGTTTTGAATTTAAAAGTGTGCAACCAAATTCTAGGCATGTACAAACATGGAGATACACTCTCTCCCAATATCCAAGAAACCATGGATTATGTTAAATAATCTCTCATCCAACCTCTTCCATTGGAATAATGATGTTGGAAAGTTGTAAAGAGACACTCATAATTAACAAGGGTAGATAAACTAAGATGTTTAATTGAAATATTAATTTTCTTGGTTGCAATTGCCTTTGAGATAATCTTATAAATAAGATTGTAGAGAGAAATAGGGCAGAAGTCGGAGAAGGTGGACATTGTTGCCTTCTTTGGGATGAGGGCAATGAATGTAGAATTAATGTGAGGATGAATAAACTCCCAAAGTCTTGTCTCTTCCACCATGTTCAGAAGGTCTTGTAAAATATCATAGAAATGTACAAAATGTTTGATTGTCCAGCCATCTGGTCCCGGACTTTTGTCCCCCTTCAGCATTTTTATAACCTGTAGTATCTCCTCCACTGTGACAACCTTGTATAGTTCCAAGTTCTCCTCCTCCTCAAACATCCTTGGGTATTCACTTACCCCCCAGACTTCTTCCTCCCTGCAGTCAAGTTCCCTGTGACTATAGGCTTGTTCAAAGTGTGTGACCACAAGATTTGTGATCTCTTGTTGTAAGTGATAACAATTCCCTGCAACATCTGATATCTCCCAGATGGTATTTACCTTTCTTCTATGGTTAGCATAATGGAGGAAGAACTTAGTGTTCTTATCTCTCTCCCGGATCCATATAGAACGACTCTTTAGATGCCAAGTGATTTCCATTTGCTGAAGGATCTTCTTCTTTTTCAGTACAAGTGCACGTATTTCATTCCACACCTCGACTGATGAGGAGTGTGAATCCATAAGGTCATGGAGAGGTGCCAGGGCATGGTCAGTGTCTAACAGCTCCTGTCTCTGTAGTCCTTCTTCTTACATTGCCAACTCTTAACCACTACTTTTACGGCATGTAGTCTATGCAATATATCCTCCATGGGGGATGGGTTAGCAATTTTGTCTCTAATCCAGTGAGCGTGAACTAGTTCCTCAAATTCGGGGTCTTCCATCCATACCCTATTAAATTTAAAAGGCATACGAAATCTAGTATCTCTACATCGCCATGTGAGAATAATAGGCCAGTGGTCCGATGTGTAATTATTGACAATACAAGATTTCACATAGCTGAGTTTTTCCACCAATTGTTCATGTATAAGGAAACAATCCAGTCTCTTTGCTATGTTATCGATGCCATCCCTTCCGTTGTCCTAGGTAGGTGCAATTCTAGTAGGGAAAATGTAAATGAAATTGTGTTCAAAGATAATATCTTTGAACTTTTCCGCCATATGATCAATACTACGGGACCGGCCCCACACTTCATCTATCCCATTAGTGCAGTTAAGTCACCAGCCAGAATCAGAGAAACCATATGCAATATTCTAGAAGCTTCAATGTTATTCCAAAAAACGTCCCGATCCCTGTAAGGGGCATATACATTTAGTATATGAGTCCTCCCCGGAAGGCCCCTTATGTTTCCGACAAAAAAAATACCCGTTGAACAAGAAAAAGCCTTGATCTTGAACTCCAGATTTCTATGAAAATAAATAATTTTATTACTTAATTCATATTTTGTTTATTAATTGATTTAACTTTTTAGCATTTATGATATCATATGAAGAAAGAGAGAGAAGAAATTATATGTTTCAATGTGTGTTTTAGACATTCTTGATATTAAAACAACTCATCTATATTTGATTGCTTAACCACTCATAATTTTGATATTAGAAGAATTTATTTTTTGTTTATATATATGGTTACAATTATGAATTAGACACTTTAGATAATAAAACACATTTAGCAGTATAATTTTCTCTCTTCATATATATATCACTAGCACAACCACATCTACCAATGTGGTTGATATACGCCGATAGGCTTATATGAAGCATATATACAACTACATCTTCCAATGTGGTTGATATACACGGATCGGCGATATCAACCACATTAATAATTATTATGTGTATTTTTTTAAAGGCCAACTATATAAATAATAACAACCATATTCTTATATATTTATGATTATTATATTAATAATAATAATAATAATATATAATTATTATATTAATATAATAATATAATTATTTATAATATTATAATAATATATTATAATAGTTATTATATTAATATAATAATTTAACTCAATAATATTAGGAATATTATGCTTGATTTTTAGACTTTTGTGATCCATACTGATTTTGATAAATTCTTTCGGATTCAATAATAATTTTCATAAACAATAATAATTTTAGTAAATGTGGCTCATATACTCATAAGGCTTCATTTCTATCAATGACACAAATCATTGCAAATATATAATAAAAATAATAATAGTAATAATAATAATTTATTATTCATTTTTATAAAATGTAAATAAATAATATCTTATTTTATTAAAAAAATTTTAATATTGTTTTTAGAAAAATATAAATATATTTTATTTATTTTATAAGTTATAATAAAAATAATAATAATAATAATTACTAATAAAAACAAATAAATAATAGTTAAAGTTAATTTTTGTTAAACAATAATATATTTTTTAATTAAATATTATTAAATATAATAATATGAATAATAATTAATTAAATGAGAATAATAATAAATAATTCATCTTTACATAATAATAATTAATAATGATAGTGATTAAAAATAATAATTATTTTTTTGTCACAATGTGACGTTGGACCATGGTTGATTGTGATTGGACATGGTTGATTATCATATTGACACATTCTTTGTCACAAAGCGATATTTGAGATTGGTTGACCATGGTTGACTATGATTCACTATGTTTGACCCAAAGGAATAACAAACCGTTGGGATTAATACAAAACCCAAGATTGACCATGGTTGGCCATGATGATCCGAATTGGATCCTTAAACACTCTTAAAGCTACCCATACTCTGTAAAAACTCATACCAAAGTTTAAAGTCTTGTGGATGTCAAAGCCTATCAAAAATAACCTCTGAACAACAACAATTTGTAGCCAGCACGGAGCAACGAGGACCTTCGGTCAAAGCACGTTGACTGTTGGCCCATGGGGACTGTGCATGGTACACAAATGGCAATTGGGAAGCTCAAACCCAGAAATGGAGGCTGTTTCCATTTGCGCAATCGCTGGGAAAAACCTTTGGAAATTGAAAGTCCACGAGCGCTCGGTCATAAGGGAAGCCAGGAAACCGTAGGAAAAGTGCTAAAGTGAAAAGTTGGTCCTGCGCTCCAAAACCGGCAGAATATCAGAGGCATTTCGGACAGTAAGCGGGTTTGTGAGAAGACCCAACAATACCATACAATGAATGACGTGTGTCCAACAAATGAGAGAGAAAACCGCTCTCATCGCGGGCTAACGTCTAAGCAAGTCATCCGTGCGATAAGAGCGATAACTGTAGGATCTTGAGGCCCCAGATCTAACTGCGAAGATTGCACCCGATGGGAGACCGGACTTGAGGGAGAAAATAAGCCACATCGCATAAAGATTTAAAGTCCAATGTGGACGATGAGTTGGCAGAGATTCATGTTGTTCGCGAGCATTCTTGGAGTAAACAGAAATAACAGTCATTTCAAATGATCGAGTGTTTACAGTGAACCTGACACTTATCCGTTATGGAATAGGTAGTTGCTTCCCTGTGAGGTGATGCAGTGACTGTAACAGTGGAAATAAGGGAGACGAACAGACAAAGAGAAAGAGGAGGGACAGTAGAAGAGAGCAAAGAACAAACAACGAAAAAAATGATGAATGCGTTGAGAGTCTGGGGAGTCACTCGGAGGTTGAGTGGAAAGCCAGAGAGCCCAATTGATAGTAGCATAATGTTGTTGGAGTTGCTTGGAGGTCGAGCGATTCACAGAGACATGCAAAGGCCGAGAGAAATAGCTTAGAGAAGCCAGAGCCAGAGTGAGCGCCAGAAGCAAGAGCTGAGAGCCAGAACCAGAGCCCGACCCACAGAGCCAAAGCTAAAGTCGGAGCCACAACCAGAGCAAGAGCCAAAGCCAGAGCCAAGAGCCAAAGCTAGAAAGCCGAAGAGATCCAAGAGCCAAGGGATAAGATGGTGTTCTGAGCCCAATGCTCCTGTATAAAACATTGGAGTTAAGTGTAGCACTTGTAAAAGAATTGAAGCCATAATCCCAGATAGCCTAATCAAGTTGATTAGAGCTCAAGGAGACATAACCCAAAATATCAGGGTGAACTCCGTATTGCATTGTTGTCTTATGTGTTTGTTTTTACTGTTGCTTTAACTACTGTTTTATGCATTTATATATCATTTTAAGTACCTTCCCATATTAGCACGAATAACAGATTTTAAGGTAAATAATCAGCTGAAAACAAATACAAGAATACACCCATATTTTCAAGCATTTCTTATTTCCGCATTGGTTAATCATTAAGACTTGGGAAAATTTAAAGCTTTGGAAGTGGGATAAGTTCTTGTAAGTTAGACAAGAAATCTAAGAGCCCTATTTTCAGATCAGGTGGTATCAGAGCTTAATATTGATTAACCCGACCTTCAAAGAAGGTTGTAATAGAATGCTTGATTGATAGGGAAAATATTGCTTTTCTGAAAGGTGTTTTGACAGTCAAGGATTGATTGCCTCATTGATTGTATGCTTGGTTGCAGACTGACTATTGCTTGAGTTTGCAAAGGTGAAGGGAAAGCTATTGATAGCTCATCCCAAGAAGGACAAGAAGGGAGAAGGCTTGAAGGAATTCTTCTATCCCCAAGGACCTCAAGGTAATCCTTGAAGCATAAGAGGTTTGCTGCAAAAGGTTACTGAATAAGCTCTTTAATAATCTTGTTTGAAGTTATTTTATGCATTTTTAAAATGACAACTTCTACAAGTGAGTTCTCAAATTCTTCTTTCTCCCCAAGTTCCTTTGATGGAGACATGAAGCAAGCCTTGTCCACCATGATGGATATGGTGAGAGAAGTTTATGAGGATGGAAGGAAGAGAAGCATACTTAGAGAGCAGTGGAATTTTGTGGAGGAAGAGAAGTAGATGCTTTCTAGCAAATTGCAGGAAATGGAGAGGCAACTTCATATTGCAAGTATGAACCTGAAAAGGATGCATGAGTTGGAGTCACAACTCTTTGTTGCCAAAGAAGCCTTGGCCAAGTATCAGCTTGAAGGAGAGGTAAACCATTCCTGTTTGTCTTCAAATTATTCTAAGAATGCTTATATTGGTTCTTTTGAAAAACATACCAGAGCCATAGGTTCCAAGCTAATGTCCAAGATGAGCTATGAAGGAAAAGGTTTGGGCAAACATGCACAAGGTATTGTTGAGATAATAATGGTTGAGGAAAGGCCTAAGTATTTGGGTCTTGGCTATGGACAGTCTTATGGAGAGAATTCCAAATCTACCATGAAGTCCATTGAAACAGTTCCCAAAAGGAGTTTCATTGCAGGTCCTCTACCTCAGAAGTGTGAGGGTTGTATTTAGGAGGAATGCAATAGCTCGAAGCATCATTCACAAGATGCAGGTGTTCAGAAGCACACACTTGAACCAGAGAGTTGTGGAAACTCTAACAGCCTTGAAGAAAGTGATGGTGTTCCAAAGCGAGCCACTTCTTCATTTGCTTCACCTCCTCATGAAGGCAATAAAGGTGAAAGAGGCAGGTATAAATCTGGTTCTAAACACATTCCTTCTGATTTTGTAAAGCATGGAAAGAGAATTTCATGTTCCTTTTGTGGTTTGGATAACCATTATGTTTCTAGATGTTGGAAGAGGATGGCCACATACAGGAAACTTTTGAAGGAAAAGAAGCAAGCAGCCAAAGGTCCACAAGACAAGGCAAATCATGTTGTCAAAAGGATGCACATGTGTTTCACTTACTGCCATAAGCAAGGGAATCTTACTGAAAGGTGTTGGACTTTGAATCCAGCACTGCTTCCACCAAAGCTGAAGGAGAAGGTGGAAAAAGAAAATGGCAGGGATGGAAATAAAGATTCCATGATTGATGTGGTTCAGGATGATTCACATATTGATGCTGATGTGCAAAAAAAGGAGGGACCTTTGAAATGGATTGGTAAGAAATGGTTAGGATTCTTATCCAATTAAGGCTGCATGTCTAGTGATGCATCTGTTTGCATTTCTTTGTGGAATAAATGCAAGTTACAAGATCTTACCAAAATAGTAATAGAACGAAGTTGAGTAGGAAACTCACTTTATTGCTGCAATAGTATGTTCATTTCAGCTTCGGAAGTACAGTGTACTTAAGCAAAAGCTGAAAGATGGAATGCATACATGAGCATGAGATGCATGTGATGTTGGCTTGGGAGAAGTTAACCTGGTTGGCGACAAGGATAAAGTGTTTCATCTTTTGGAAAAGAGTCCTAAAGGTCGTTTTCCTACATGCTTGACTTGAAGGGTCATTTGTTGTAAAGGCATGTTTTATTGGCTTGTTATCTAGTCAATCATTTGTATGCAAATATAAGACATGGAAGGGTTCACAAGATGTGAAATCTGTTTCTTTGTTGAAGCATGAGTTATCCCATGCAGTTGTTGTTTGTGTGCCTACTATTGTTAATAGTTGTTGTTGGCAGCTTTTCAAACAGGTACAAATGAAAGTTTTGTGGACAAAATGTACTTCACATTTGTTTGAGCCAACTTGGATCAAGGATCAAAGCAAAGAAGTTCAAACTGCCTTCTGTAAACTTCATAGTAGAAGTTCTACATGAAATCAAGGAGGAAACCAGTTCTTCCTGAGACGACCAACCCATCTAAGAAGGGAAGTGGTCAGGGATTTTTTTTCAAAGGCACTACGCAAAGGCAAGTGTAGGGAGGCTGAAAGAAGAGGGTGTTGCTACTCTAATTTACTCCTTAGATCAGTATATCAGTCTTTTGGTGGACCAAAAGTTATTTTAGTGGGAAGGCTTAATCCAAATTGGATCCTTAAACTCTCTTAAAGCTACCCAAACTCTATAAAAACTCATATCGAATTTTAAATTCTTGTGGATGTCAAAGGCTATCAGAAATAATCTCTCAACAACGATAATTTGTAGCCAGCATGGAGCAACAAGGACCTCCAGTCAAAGCACACTGACTGTTGGCCCATGGGGACTATGCATGGTGCAAAAATGGCAGTTGGGAAGCTCAAACCCAAAAACGGAGGCTATTGCAAAACCCCTCGAAATGGAAAGGCCCCGAGTGCTCGGTCATAAGGAAAGACAAGAAACCAGAGGAAAAGCGCTAAATCGAAAGGCGGGTCCTGCGCTCCAAAACCAATGGAATATTGAAGGCATTTCGGATGGTAAGCAAGTTTGTCAGAAGACCCAGCGATGCCATACAACGAATGACGCGTGTTCGACAGATGAGAGAGAAAATCGCTCTCATCGCGGGCTAACGTCCAAGAAAGTCATCTGCGCGATAAGAGCAATAACCGTAGGATCTGGAGGCCCCAGATCTAACGGCGGAGATTACACCCGATGGGAGACCAGACCTGAGGGAGAAAATAAGCCACAGCGCATAAAGATTTGAAGTCCAACGTGGACGATGAGTTGGCAGAGATTCGTATTGTTCGCGGGAATTCTTGGAGTAAACTAAAATAATGGCCATTTCAAATAATCGAGTGTTTCCGGTGAACCTGAAACTTATCCATTACAGAATAGGTGATCGCTTCCCTGTGAGGTGATGCAGTGACTATAACAGCCGAAAGAAGGGAGATGAACAGACGAAGAGAAAGAGGAGGGACAATAGAAGAGAGCAAAAAGCGAACAACGAAAAAAATGTTGAATGCGTAGAGAGTCTGGGGAGTCACCCAGAGGTCGAGTGAAAAGCCAAAGAGCCTAATTGATAGCAGCATATTGTTGTTGGAGTTGCTTGGAGGTTGAGCGATTCACAGAGACATGCAAAGGCCGAGAGAGAGAGCTTAGAGAAGCCAGAGCCAGAGCAAGTGCCAGAAGCAAGAGCTGAGAGCTAGAACCAAAGCCCAAGCCACATAGCCAAAGCTAGAGTCAGAGCCATAGCCAAAGCAAGAGCTAGAGCTAGAGCTAGAGCCAAGAGATAGAGCTAGAAAGTCGAAGAGCTCCAAGAGCCAATGGATAAGATGGTGTTCTAAGCCCAATGTTCTTGTATAAAACATTGGAGTTAAGTGTAGCACTTGTAAAAGAATTGAATCCATAATCCTAGAGAGCCTAATCGAGTTGATTAGAGCTCAAGGAGACATAACCCAAGGTATCAGGGTGAACTCCGTATTACATTGTTGCCTTATGTGTTTGTTTTTGTTGCTGCTTTAACTACTATTATATGCATTTATATATCAGTTTAAGTACCTTCCCATATCAACAAAAACAATAGATTTTAAAGTAAATAATCAGCTGAAAACAAATACAAGCATACACCCATATTTTCAAGCATTTCCTATTTTTGCATTGGTTAATCATTAAGACATGGGAAAATTTAAAGCTTTGGAAGTGGGAGAGGTTCTTATAAGTTAGACAAGAAGTCTAAGAGCCCCATTTTCAGATCACATGATTGACCATGGTTGACCATGTTTGATTCTATAAAACATGCTTGACCATGATCAACCATGGCTGACCATGGTTGACAATGATTGTCCATGATTTTTATATAGAGGCAATTGTTTTCACAATGCGACATCCCACCATGGTTGGTTATCGTTGACCATGGTTGACCAGGATTGATATTATAAACCCAAGTTAATAATAACCCCAAGGGATTGATATTATGAACCCAAGGGATTAATAATAAATTACTAGAACACCATGATTGACCATGGTTGACAATGGTTCACCATGATTTATATTATGAATGTAAGGGAATAATAAACCCAAGGGATTTATTATAAACCCAAAGGAATAATAAACCCAAGGAATTAATACTAAAACCCCAAGGCATTATGAACCCTATGGAATAATATTAAACCCAAGGGACTAATATTATAAACCCAAGGTATAAAAAACGTAAGAAAAATACTAAAAATACTAAAATAAACATGGTTGGGCACAATTGATTTTCATATTGAGACAATACTTGTCACAATGTGAAATTGGACCATGTTTGACCATGTTTGATTATGGTTAACCATTGTTAAATAATATTAAACCCTAGGAATATGAACCATTAGATCAATAAACCCAAGGGACTTATACTATAATCCCAAGGGGTAACAATTATTAACCCAAGGTATTGTTGGGTGTGGAATCCCCCCAAGGCATGTTTTGGGGCTTAAAGCCCAAGTTTTGACTAAGTCCATTGTAAAAACTCTGTGATTTTGTGGGCGTGGAGCGTGAAGTCATAATAGAGTCATAGGGTTGTCCACCCTTGTTTTTGTAATGTAATGTCAGTTATAAAGGTCTACCCATGGTCCGTAGACCATGGGATTGTATAAATAGAGCGAGGCTCTAAGTGTGAAAAGGAGATCTAAGCTAATCAGAAGCATTGATGATGAAGGAATAGAAGCATTGAGTCAAAGTGAGAGTCATGGCTTTGGGTCGTAGAGAAGGAGAAAGCTCTGCAGCTGAGTGCCTAGACGCCTAGGAGTCCACAGCTGAGTGCACGGACCCCTGCAACTAAGTACACAGGGCTGGTTAGGTCTATAACCATTGGAAGAATTAATAAAAAAGAAGTTTTACCATATTTCTATGTATCTTTTCCTGTTTTATGTATCATTGGGTATGAATTGCAAGTTTATTGTTTTTTCACTACACGAACCCATATGAATTTGTTGAATAAGTAAATATGATTTAAGGCATCTATTAATGTGAAGATAACTAACTGTTATAAGAAGATAAGTAAGATCTCGGGTGTGACTTAGGGAAATAGTACATATTTTTGCTCCAACAGCAAGAAAGAACCACGGCCCCTGGATAGGGCTGCGTGAAGGCGAATATATCAGGGCGAGAAGGCTAGGGAAGTGTGCGAAGTAACCTACACGAAGGGACTCACAATTGGACCAAATCAATCCCTTAGACATCTCAAGGGTGCGGAAACCTGGTTCTAGCACCCCCCATACTACTTCGTGTGAGACCTCATTCCACGCTCCACAGACTGTTTCCGAAAGGGCTAGTAGTATAGGGATTTGTTTTTCTAATTAACTCTGAACCTAGGTCAAGCCTCAACAAGCCAACAAATGGTTTCGTTGTTGGGACCAGGATCTACATAGAGATGTATGATGTCATATCACTAGAGTCCAACTAAGAAAGAAATTGCATATTGGTTGGATAGGAAGATTCATGAGTTTGCGGCGTAGGAGAACAAGAATCTGTGACTATCAAAAGAGGAGTGATTAGACTGCTACTTGTACACAAAGATCCACGAAATTTTGTTCGCATCTTTCCCTGCTGAGCTATACGAGTGGATCACAAAGCTAGTAGATAGCCAAGGAAGGTGCAAGCTCAACAGACCTATTGGGTGGACCCCAGAGTTGGTGCACAGATTGGAAGCATTGAAGGATAAGATTGCACGCACTATTGATCATTGGCTCCATCGAATTATAGGAGGATTCATCACTAAGTTTGCGGTAGATACTTCAGTCAACTATAGTGAGGCAGAGCAACGCTTCCTCAAAGGACTGCGAGGTAAGTACGTTAAGTCTTTTAACACTTGGATTAAATGCTGCTGTGTGAAAAGTGGGTTATGGGAATACATTGATGTTCAGGGGTATGCAAAATGGGAGAATTTACAGAAACGAAGGTAGTACAAAACTAGAAACTAAACCCTTTATTTCACCCCCACGAGGGAATGAGGAAGATCTTGCAAAGGTCTCACCAAGAAGTGCGATCAATTGATAAAGCAAAAGATTCCACGCATACCACCCGCACCCACACCACCGCCAGTTTCACCGTCTTCACCCCCATCTTCTCCCATACCACCTCTGCCACCACCGCGAGTCAATATGGCAAGCGCGATAAAGTTGACAGTGTTCAAGGGAGTAGGAAATGAAGATTCGGACTAGTTTTGGTTCATGATAAAAGCTACATGGGAAGCGCAGGGAGTTATAGATGACAATATAAAGAAAGCGAAGTTAGTGAGTGCTCTGCAGGATCGCGCACTGACCTAGTGTATTAAGAATTCTAATGACAATCCGAACGCGGGGATCGCAGACATCCAAACTGCGTTGAATAGAGAATTTAGCAGATCAAAGTCAGAGGTGCAATCGATCATTGGGTTCAAGGGGATCAAGATGCTACCAGGCAAGACTCCTTGGGAGTTGGATTATAGACTGAAGTGCACGATTCGTGAAGCTAATATGACTTTGATGGATGGACAACACCGCAAATGGTTTGTAGCATCACTAACGCCACATTTAAGGAACTCACTATCACAACAGAGGCTACCAACTCAGGCCCAGGCCTTGGAGATCCCGATGAGACTGCATGAGTCCCTGATATAAGATCCCAACCTGCGAGTTCAACAGATTCACGCGCAGTTGAAAAACTTGTGCCTTGAGATGCAGAGTCTGAAACAAGACATGACAGCTTGCCCAAAAGTGCGCGATGAGGTATGGTGTGTTAAATGTAAGGGTCAGGGTCATGACAAGGACCACTACCCAGTGCTCACGAATTACCTCACGGGAGGAGGACCGATTCCATTAATATTGGAGGCCCAAGTAGGACCTAGTGCAGCGCCTACGTTGTGGTGCACGATTTGTCAAATAGGAGGAAAACATGCTACATACAACTACCATTTGTTGCAGAAGTACACGCAAAATTCACAACAATTGTTCTATAATTTTTGTAGGTCAGTAGGACACGATGAGCGCACCTGTATCAGTTATGAGTTGATGATGGATAGGACTCCCACCTACAGATTTCAGGCTAAAACGCGGCCCCATGACCAGAACGCAGGAGTGGCGCGAACCGTATTTCAAGGGCATATACGAGGCCGAAGTGGAGGAGGACCTGGAAGAGGTCGTGGACAGCTGATATTTTACAATTGCAGAGGGCCAAGGCATTATGCCCATGATTGTACAAATCCAACGTGTCCATCATGCTTGTATTGTACATTGTTTGATCACGAGATGGAGGATTGTTCCACAGTAATAGCGCAACTGCACACCAAAGGGGTGCTCTAACCTCCCTCGACTTAGAACCTGCAAATGATGAGGTCTGAGCCACGCGAGGAAGACCCTAATGTGAACATTGCGCTCCGAAGTGGAATTACGACTGACGATGACAAAGGCAAGCAACCTGAAGATAATACTTGGGTTCGCAAGGCTCCGATGCAAGAACTAGAGTTTGATTTGGAGCGTGATAAGGAAACCTTCATGGAAGCTAGGAAGAGCTTCGTGGATGCCTCCACTTCAGGAAGCAAAGACAGACCGAAGCCGGAAATTGACCCATCGATGCTCAAGACATTCCTAGAAAAATGCATGAAGTTGTTGCATGAGAGCAAGGCGGTAAAGGGACTCTAGGAACTCATTAATCGATGCATTAGGACAGCGCCAAGAGAACCATGCGTAGTCTGGAAGATCGAAAAGCAAGCAACGAGGGCAGGAAGAGAAATGAGGTTGACTGTGCAGATTGGGGAATACGAGATGAACCAAGTGATTCTGGACCTACGATCAAACACGAATGTTATGTCAAAGCAGACATAGGAGCGCATGGGAAGGCCTATGCTGCAATGATCTCCTATCCAACTGCGAATGGCAAACCAGCAAAAGATCCTACCTATGGGAAGATTGCAGGGAATCACCATGGATATTGAAGGAGCAAGCGCGCTGGCAGATTTTGAAGTGATAGAGATCGTTGATGATAGCAATCCCTACCTTGCACTATTAGGAATAGATTGGGCCACTGACATGAAAGAGGTGATAAATCTGAAGAAGCGCAAGATGAGTTTTGATAAAATGTCTGTGCGTGTAGTCATACCTTTGGACCCTGCAAAAGGATCACGCTACATGAAATCAGTGCACGATTATGAAAGCGACAACGACTTAGATTGCATCTACAAGATAACCACGCGAGAGCAAGACTGGGTAAATCCCACCACGAATGGACAAATCTCATGGGAGCGCAAAAGCTCCTGTACATCGGATTTGGATGAAGAGATAGAGAAATGGCAGAACCAGTTACACAAGGTAACCACATTGAACTGCAACATGATGACAAGATCATTGTGCTACATATTAATTGAAGCAAGAGACTTGCCTACGTATGACGGGTTAAGCGAGTTAGATGTCTTCCTAAACAAATTTGAAAGAGAGGTTCCGGAACAGCAACATTTCGAGGCTTTGAAATGGGTACTACGCACTACACCGACGAGATGGTGGGGTGCACACCAAGGAAGCTTTGAGGATTGGCGCGAATGTAGGAGAATGATGCGCATACAGTTTGGGAAGCCTCAAATGTGATTAACAGACAAAACCTACGTGGATGCACGTAGACTTCACGTTAGAATACACGATCAGTAAGCATGTGCAGGCGAGGCAATTGCGCGAACGATCCATCCGATTGGAACAACTGAGTATCGAAAGAACAAGTGGGTAGAAGGTTATCCATGCAGAAACCTTAACGAAGTATGTGAAGCGATAAACAAGGTATCTGATGTGCAGCAGACTGATTGGGACCTGCGCGTATCAACGATTCTGCGGGCTTATAGGACAATGTACAGGAAACTGACGAAGCAGATGCCTCTGAGGTTGGAGTATGGAGCGAACGTTGTAATCCCCATAGAGTATAAAATGCCTAGTCCACGCAGAGCAGCACCGGTAGATATGACGGCTCGCGAAGCCTTGGAAGAAGGGATCGCGTAGCTGAACGAAGCAGAACGCTTGGGACCTGACCAAGAAATCCGATAGGGTGATCTTAGGCTCCAAGAACTTATGAAAGAAAGGGTGAGATTAAGGGAGAAAAGTGCTCTACTGGAAGCGGAAGTCAAGAAGCAGAAGGACGAAATAAAGAAGGATTTTCTGGATAAGAAAACTAGGGTGATAAAACAGGGTGCGCATAATCACGTTGACGAATTTGGGGACTACCGCCGAGAGTTAACCAGCCTGATGCCTTGGATTGGACTGCATATTACTAAACGGATCACCCATGGTAGCACGTTGTAGATGATAAAGTGCGCGACGTAGCCAATAACAATAAAAGGTGGATGTTTTCTAGGAAAAGTGATGGATGACTGATCGAAACCCTATACAAGTGGTGCGGACACCTAACTAACTGTGGGAAGTACAGTCTTAGCTCTCCAGGAAGTTGAAAGGAGGCACGGGACTATAAACTACTCTCCCCGGGAGCTGCGTGCTGGAGCAAAGTGTCACAAGGTTCGCGACCGCGCAAGGGGGGTTGTGCTGCCGCGCAGGTTGACTAGAAAGTGACCATTGTAGTCATTATTCACGATGTGATGTGTGACTTGAGACCAAATAGAGTAGGTGGCAGGCATTTAAGATGTGCTATATGGACAAGATTTGGGAAAACCTACCACCAAGGGAGCATTAATGGATCAGATTTGGGGGCAACGGTCAAATTCAAATTCAAAAGACGATATAAATTACAAAGGGCTACCCAACAAACAACGTCATTTGTGAATTGAGCTGTCATATGCCCCACGTATTCTGAGCCGAGACCTATTTTCCCTATGCAAAGCATTGATTGAGCCTCGATTGAGCGATTGAGAGATTTCTGGATGAGAAAGATGGAAGCATCTGAAGAAGCTAGGGAAATTGCAGAGATGACCGCCGAAGAGGCCATGCAGGCCCTGACCATAAAAGATGCCCCTAAAGGCACCGGGATTGTGGTGGAAATACCTAAATTACCAAGCACGCCAAGGCCAAAGAAAGACAAACAACCAATGATTCTGGTGCGTGTGTCCCCTCAAAACTTGTTGCACACCAGATTAACGATGGAGGAAAAAGGGAAAGCAATTAACCTAGAAACCAATGAGGAGGAAGAAGATCTGGAGGACCTCATAATTGAAGAAGATGAGGATGAGGGCAAGGAGGAAGAAACCGAGCCCGCGCACCCTCCAACAAAGTTGCCCACATATATCCCCCCGTAGAAGGGGAAGGAAAAAGTGCCCAAGGACCTCGATGAGAGCAAGAGCTCTCTCCAGACTCCACTCATCTCGGACGACATCATCTTTGAGTGCATGCACCTCGGACGAGTGCCGAACTTGAAGTTTGAAGATTGGGATCTCGCTAACCACGAGAAATTCCCTCACCCAGAGACCCCGCAGCTCATGAAACCCAAGCAGAACACCGCGACGGGGGTTATAGAATTGGAGCCACGAAAGTGGTTACGTAGAGTTGAAAAGTCAGGGTTATTAAACCTTTTCTGGGTGTCGCATTACCACCATGCACCAGTGACAATCTTCGTCATCAGGCAGCTGCTCTGCCTAGTGCATGGTGGGTGTTTGTGGCTAGAGGAGCCCATCCCCATCATGGACCACTTAATCCATCGCATTACCTGGCTCCCATGTAAAGGAGAGGACATCGCAGACATCTCGAAGAGGAAGAGCAGTGATTTGGCCATCACAGAGGCCATGAAGAAGAAATACAAGCTGGAAAAGAAGAAGAGGGGCTACGTAATCTCCAGTATCAACAACAAAGAAACCAGGGTGGCGACTCAGATACTGGCGGGCAAGGTCATGCGGAAGTGTCGCGCAGACCAGGTACCGGTGCCAGTGGTGGCACTTGCTGAACAATGCGCAGAAGGGGTCTAGCTTAACTAATCTAAATTCTTGTGCAAAGAGTTCCTGGAGAATTTCCGTGAGGCACAGGAACAAGGAAAAATGTTCCACTATGCATGGCTCCTACTGTCCATAGTGTTGGTGGCAGGGGAATTACTGGAGGACACTCAGTTCCCCACAATTGGAAGGGATCTACTGGAGGCCACGAAGTACGCTTCACTATGGGCCACTGAGGACACAAACCAAATCCACGATAGTAAGATATTCTAGGTGTTCTTATAGATGAACATCAGAATGGGTATTAACCGTAAGCCATAGTTATCACCCACTGTCTACAACAACCTGCAAAGTTTTGCAGAATTTAAAGTATACTTCCACCACATATACCTCAGGGCATGGAAGGACCCTGCGAAGAAGTGGAGTGAACTACCCTTCATAGCCACCAATGATGTGATTTTCGATGTATTGGAGATGTGGCCACCGTAATGGCGCACCCAGAATTTCGCTGCGGTGGAAAAGTCTGCTACACAGAAGAAGGAGGAGCAGGCCAAACTGTCATTTTGTTTTTTATTAGTTGAATTTAAGTGAATTTGAGTTGTTACCAAGGAACTAACTAATAAATATGGTCAAGTGTGGATATTGCAGCAGCTGAGAAGGATGAAATTAGGAGAATGTTGGTCCATGAACCATGTTCTCCCATTTTTGTACTCAGTAGCCATTTCGGGATCAGTACTTAACAATGCAAAGGATGGATAGGCCGCATACTTCTAGATGAGCAATCCACCTCCAGCGATGCTTGAACCAGTTCAACCTCTACCACAATAAAGATCTCCACTGTCCTCATTGAATTTAGTTGGTACCAATCCTAGGGTTAGTTGAGGGTTGTTATGCTAAATCGAATAGGTTATTCCAGTGATCTAATCTTGGAGTTCAATTTAGCTGAGCTGTTCGAATTTGATATGTATGGTTTAGTTTGTTTTTAACCAAGTTGATGCCCATAAATGCTTCTTTGTAATAGTTAGGAAGGGAGCGAACAGAAGGATATATTGACATTTGTGTATTTTATCTCCAGACATATATTTTTAATTAAAAGATTGTTATCTTGGCAATGTATTGAGTTCAGATCAATTTGTTGGATAGTTCGCTATAAATTCATGAACTAGTTGTGTCAAAGCTTTCGTTTCCTGTAAGTAAATAAGCTCCCCAGGTGTGCTTGGGCCCACCACTCTCTAGGATCAGCTTTGTATCATTTCATAGGAACATAGCTGTGCGATAGTCATAACTGCTTTTCGCTTATCTATGGTTTTTCAATTATTTATATGATGCGTGAGGTTTATATTGAATTTGAAATGATTTTGGTATGCTAACTATGTGATGTGTTTTCATATCCTTTACTCCATCAATTTGAATGAATGGTTCTCGTGTAATTGGCGCTCCTATTTCTAAGGCAGATTCATACTCTGTTCATTAAAGCATGTTGTCAAAGTTATATAAAACTTGTTTTAATCATATTATAAATTGAATGCTTGTGGTAGTCTGATCTATCTAATGAAAACGTAGAGCAACCCTCGAACAAAAGTCGAGGTAATTCATTGAGTAATCGGGATTAATCTGGTGTGAGTTTAATTATGCATGAAGTGGATTTCATTTGATTCCGAATAAATCACATTTGCTTATTTCTTTCAGTGATCAAATTAGTTGGTTTCCTGCTGAATTATTTTCATAGATGTGTGTGCCATAGAAATATTGCTTTCCAAATTGATTAATTAAGTTAGATTAACATCGTTTGATTTTGTCTTGTTTCTCAAATAGATTCTAAGTTCCTTAATAAAATCATAGATCGATTTTGGTAAACGATTTAATTTTAGTTGCAATTTCCCTTACTTCGTTTTGAGTGCTGAGCTTCCAGCCTAAGATAGTTTCCATCAAAGGTGTGCTTGATTTGGTTTTGAAGTTAGCTTGCAGAGTGTTGGTTTGCTGAGATTTTGAATAATTTTTCTTGAGTTTAATTTGAAATTTATGCAACTATAGGTTAGTTTCCTGAGTACAGTTTTGTGTGCCTGTTACCAATTTATAGTTGTTTAATTTGTTGTCATTCTTAAGAATCGAGTTAAGGCTTGAAGTTTGTTCTTAAGGTTATGATAGATTAGGAATATGTATTAGTGTGAGATATCAAGTTGCCTCGTTAAGGGTGTGAAACAGAGTATAGGTTTAAGTTTATCAGTTTACAGACAAGTTTTCATTGGTTTGACAAGGAGAGGTGGTACTTCATTGAATTAAGTTTTCCTTTCATAATGATTGAATGCTAGAAGATTGTATTTTATTTGAAGTTATTGTGTCTTTTAATTTCAGGTACTGGATTTGGATTTGTACTTAGTTAAACAAGCAAGAGGATTGAATAGGCTTTTAGTCAGATATTCTTCCGACTTGTGTCCAAGAGTGAAGCTTATCACAGATTTGAAGTTACCTTTGAAAAGTTTAGTTTCAAGTTTACTTTCCTTCTGAACATGCTTGAAGTAGATTAGAATTTGCAACTTTTCATTCAAGAGTAGCATAGGTAGCAGAATTAGGGTTTCTTAGGGTTTTCATGAGATCTGAGTTATTTGATAAAGTGTTTTAATTGGAATTTTTTGCTTATCATATGTCTTGTGATTCAGATTGGGATTTCATTTAAGTATAAATTCATTAAGAGTTTCAAGTTAGAATTTGATTATTGGTTCTGCTAGCTAGGGTTTGATTAATTGTGTGCTAGATTCAGCTAACTCATTTCATAAAGGAAACCATTAGAACTCCGACCAAGAACTAAACTTAGAAAGTGAAGTACAAATCGTGTTTACGAGCCCGGATTGACATATAGATGCAAGAGAATTAATACACCTATTAAATCCCTCAACACGGATTATGAACCTAAGGGAATAATATTAAACCCAATGGACTAATATTATAAACCCAAGGTATAGAAACCCTAACTGGAGACAATTTTTGTCATAGTGTGAGATCAGACAACCACTGACCACAGTTGACCATGGTTGGTTATGGTTGACTATTATTTACCATGATTGATATTATAAATCCAAGTTAATAGTAAACACAAGGGATTGATATTATGAACTCAATGGATTAATATTAAAACCCCAAGGGACTATGAACCCAAGGGAATAATATTATAAATGGAACATTGGTAAACCCAAATATAAATATTACAAACACTAAAATAAAAATGGTTTATTTTCATGGTGAAACAATCCTTGTCATAATGCGACATTCAACCCTGGCTGGCTATGAGTAACAATGATTGATAGTATTGGCAATATTTGACCACATTTGATTAAAATAATATTATTAATGGTA
>APFE030875155.1:87105-98217 GCA_000404065.3 Pinus taeda
ATTCAAATAGCTTCAACAAAAATAGTATCATAAAATTTAAATAAAGAAAAAAAAACAAATGTTTACCTCCCATAATAATTATGGTTTCTTTTTGCATATGAATGTAAAAGAAAACTGAAAAGGCACGAAGGTAAGACAAAGAGACATTCTTGGCTACTTCAAAGCCTAGCTTTCCCTCATTAATTCTATCATTTATGTGTGAACTTGAGAAGGAATGCATTTATCAAATATCAAAATGACGAAAAATTGGGAAATAAATATGTGGCACAAAGACGAGTGATATAAGATTTGAGAGATGTTGATGATATAGAGATTTATAAGTGTTCAAAATATTTTTTTTTTTAATTTTAAAGTAAACCATTGTGAATGATTTTTATATGGAGACAAACTTTGTCATAATGCGAGATCGGACCATGATTGACCACAGTTGACCATGGTTGGTTATGGTTGACCATGGTTGAACATGATTGATATTATAAACCCAAGGGATTGATATTATGAACCCAAAGGAAACATAAACCCAAGGGATTAATACTAAAACCCCAAGGGATTATGAACCCAAGGGAATAAGATTTGACCCAAGGGACTAATAATATAAACCCAACATTGGTAAACCCTAATATAAATATTACGAACACTAAAATAAACATGGTTTATTTTAATGGTGAGACAATCCTTGTCACAATGCGACATTCAACTATGGTTGACCATGGTTGGCTATGATTGACAATGGTTAACTATGATTGATATTATAAACCTAAGGGAATAATAAACCCAAGGGATTGATATTATAAACCTAAAGGAATAATAAACCCAAGGGATTAATACTTCCCCAAGGGATTATATCCAAGGGAATAATTCTAAACCCAAGGGACCAATATTATAAACCCAACATATATAAACCCTAAGATAAATATTATAAACACAAAAATAAACATGATTGACCATCATTGATTGTCATAATGAGATAGTCCTTATCACAATTCCATGTTGAACCATGGTTGACATCATAATAAACCATGGTTGACTAGGGAATAATAAACCCAAGTGATTGATATTATAAACCCAAAAGAACAATAAACCCAAGGGATTAATATTAAACCCAAGGGACTAATATTATAAATCCAAGGTATATAAACCCTAAGTAGAGACAATTCTTGTCATAATGTGAGTTCAAACCATCATTTACCATAGTTGACCATGGTTGGTTATGGTTGACCATGGTTTACCATGATTGATATTATAAACCCAAGTTAACAATAAAGCCAAGGGATTGATATTATGAACTCAAGGGAAACATCAACCCAAGGCATCAATACTAAAACCCAAAGGGACTATGAACCCAAGGGTCTAGTATTATAAACTCAACAATGGTAAACCCAAATATAAATATTACAAACACTAAACTAAACATGGTTTATTTTCATAGTGAGACAATCATTATCACAATGCGACAATCAACCATGGTTGGCTATGATTGACAATGGTTGAACATGATTGATATTATAAACCTAAGGGAATAATAAACCCTAGGGATTAATACTAAAACCCCAAGGGATTATGAACCCAAGGGAATAATATTAAACCCAAGGGACTAATATTATAATCCCAACATATACAAACACCACGATAAATATTATAAACACTAAAATAAACATGATTGACCATCATTGATTGTAATATTGAGACAATCTTTATCGCAGTTCCATGTTGGACCGTCATTGACCATGGTTGACATCATAATAAATCATGGTTGATGAGGGAATAATAAAGCCAAGCAATTGATATTGTAAACCCAACGAAGAATAAACCCAAGGGATTAATACTAAAAACCCAAGGGATTCTGAACCTAAGGGAATAATGTTAAACCCAAGGGACTAATATTATAAACCCAAGGTATATAAACCCTAAGTGGAGACAATTTTTGTCATAATGCGAGATCAGACCATCATTGACCACTCTTGACCATGGTTGGATATGGTTGACTATGGTTGACCATGATTGATATTATAAAGAAAAGTTAATAATAAACCCAAGGGATTGATATTATGAACCCAAGGGATTAATACTAAGACACTAAGCGACTATGAACCCAAGGGAATAATATTAAACCTAAGGGACTAATATTATAAACCGAACATTGGTAAACACGAATATAAATATTACAAACACTAAAATAAACATGGTTTATTTTCATGGTGAGAAAATCCTTGTCACAATGCGACATTCAACCATGGTTGCCTATGACTAACAATGATTGATCGTATTGGCAATATTTGACCACATTTGATTAAAATAAATATATGTACATAATGAGATAGTCTTTATCACAATTCCATGTTGGACCATGGTTGACATCATAAGAAACCCTGGTTGACTCGGGAATAATAAACCCAAGCGATTGATATTATAAACCCAAAAGAACAAGAAACCCAAGGGATTAATACTAAAAGCCCAACAGATTATGAAACCAAGGTATTAATATTAAACCCAAAGGACTAATATTATAAACGGTTAGGTCCCTATTAATAAACTGTTAGGTCCCTATAATATGAGCTGGTTTCATAATATAAACCCAAGGTATATAAACCCTAAGTGGCGACACTTTTTGTCATAATGCGAGATCGAACCATCATGGACCACAGTTGACCATGGTTGGTTATGGTTGACCATGATTGATATTATAAAGCCAAGTTAATAATAAACCCGAGGGATTGATATTATGAGCCCAAGGGGAACATAAACTCAAGGGATTAATATTAAACCCAAGGGACTAATATTATAAACCCAAGGTATACAATGTTTAAACCCTAAGTGGAGACAATTTTTTTCATAATGCGAGATCAAACCATCATTTACCATAGTTGAACATGGTTGGTTATGGTTGACCATGGTTGACCATGATTTATATTATAAACCCAATGGATTGATATTATTAACCCAAGGGATTAATACTAAAACCCCAAGGGACTATGAACCCAAGGGAATAATATTAAACCCAAGGGACTAATATTATAAACTAAACATTGGTAAACCCAAATATAAATGTTACAAACACTAAAATAAACATGGTTTATTTTCATAGTGAGACAATCCTTGTCACAATGCGACATTCAACCATGGTTGGCTATGATTGACAATGGTTGAACATGATTGATATTATAAACTAAGGGAATAATAAACCTAAGTGATTGATATTATAAACCCAAAGTAATAGTAAACCCAAAGGATTAATACTAAAACCCCAATGGATTATGAACCCAAGGGAATAATATTAAACCCAAGGGACTAATATTATAAGGCAAGCATATATAAACCCTACGATAAATATTATAAACACTAAAATAAACATGATTGACCATCATTGATTGTAATATTGAGACAATCCTTATCACAATTCCATGTCGGAACGTTGTTGACCATGGTTGACATCATAATAAACCATGGTTAACCGAGGAATAATAAAGCGAAGTGATTGATATTATAAACCCAAAGGAACAATGAACCCATGGGATTAATACTAAAAACCCAAGGGATTATGAACCTAAGGGAATAATATTAAACCCAAGGGACTAATATTATAAACCCAAGGTATATAAACCATAAGTGGAGACAATTTTTGTCATAATGCGAGATCGGACCATCATTGACCACACTTTACCATGGTTGGTTATGGTTGACCATGGTTGAACATTATTGATATTATAAAGCAAAGTTAATAATAAACCCAAGGGATTAATACTAAGACCCCAAGGGACTATGAACCCAAGGGACTAATATTATTAACCGAACATTGGTAAACCCAAATATAAATATTACAAACACTAAAATAAACACGATTTATTTTCATGGTGAGACAATCTTTGTCAAAATGCCACATTCAACCATGGTTATCCATGACTAACAATGATTAATAATATTGGCAATATTTGACCACATTTCATTGAAATAATAAAAATGTAAATATTATTAATATTAATATTAATACACGATTTTAGTGCAGGATTTGAGAATTTGATATGTGAGTTTGCTCAAGGAAGGAGCGGGAAGAGCGGAAGATCAGAAAAACAAGGTTGAGGGTGTCTGCGCGCATATTTCTCTACGGATGGGGGTCGAGGAGGGAGCTCCCCTCCCTCCTTCAAAGAGGTAGTGGTTAACAAGGGCAAGACTCCCCCAGAATCAGGCAGAGATAGCAAGATGGAAGGAGGAAAAAATAGGGAAGAGGATACAGAATGTTACAAGAAGGAGAATGAAGGCACAAAAGACAAGGAGGAAAATGACAAAAAACAGGGAACAAAAGACAGGAAACAAAAGGGACTGTGCAAACCTAAAGCTGAAATTACTCCTAGAGTAATCTTAAATAATCCAGAGCTGTAGGCCCACAGGGAGCACATGCAGACCTACGTAATCATATGCAAACTCATGGGACTATGGCCCACTGAAAAGGCTTTACAAGCATGGTTCAGATACCACTAGAAGCCTAAAGGAAGCATCAGTCTTCATCTAGGATCCAAGGTTTTTTTCACTGTTGTGTTTGCAAACATTGAGGACAAAGACAAAGTGTTTGAAGGTGGGCCCTACTTATATGCAGCAGCAGGGCTCTACATGCGGCCGTGGATGATGAACTTCGTGCCGGAGCGGGAAACCTTTACCTCAGTCTCGGTTTGGGTAAGACTCTATTTGCTACCTCTGGATTACTGGCAAATAGATTCACTAACAGCCATAGGCAATAAACTAGGGAGGTATGTTAAAACCTCTGAAGCTACAAGAAGGGGTAAATACACCTCCTTTGTTAGGATTTGTGTAGAGATGGACCTATCGGGAGCACTTCCGGACGAGGTCATATTGGAGGTTAATGATGAGTAATGGGTACAGACTGTTGACTACGAGCAGATTCCATTTAGATGTCGAAAATGTCATGAACACTGACACCTTCTTAGAGACTTCCCTCTCAGCAAGGTAGAGAACAAAAGCAAACCTAACACAATAAAATAAACAGATGGATTTCACAAGGTAGCTTACAAAGGAAAAAATGGAAAAAAAGGGCCAAATCAACACCCAAGAGATGACAAGAAAGGGAGGTCGAATCAGTTCCATGTTCTTGAAGAGGAGGAAGATACAATAGGTGAAAATCAAGTAATGAAGGAGGGAAATGATAAGCAGGAAAAGGAAGAAGAACAGGATCAGGAACAGGGAAAGGAAAAACAAAAAGGGATAATGATGAGTGAATCAGAGATGGATATGGATCAAGAAATGACTCAGAGCAAGATGGAACTGGAAGACAACGAGTTACAAGAGATTCTTGATATAGAAAACCTAGATCTAGAAGGGTTCTTGAGTAAGGGAACAACGGGTGGGGTAGAATCTCTACCACAAGAAGAATGCAATCGAATAAATCAGTTATTCTTATGGAAAACACAGGCAAAGAGCTTGGTAGAAAATAAAAGCGTTTAAAGACCAGGTAATCATGGAAGAAAAGCAGTAAAATCAACCCCAGAATTGCTCCAAGAAACCCGGGGAAAAAAAGGGGCAGAGAAAAGAAGAACGAGCTTTTAATGGAATGTGGAAAGCTCGTGATAGACTCATGTAAGATGAAAGATCTAACCAGTTACTCCTTTACCAATCTGTAATTATGAAGTTTACAACTTGGAACGTAAGAGGTTTAGGAAGCAAAAGGAAACAGAGAATGTTGAATAATAGAATGAAATAGGTAGCTCCAGATATAATTTTTGTCCAAGAAAAAAAATGCTCTGTGAAAAAGATAAGACAAATCCATAGTAGGTGGCTCAACAGATATGAGTTTATAGAAGTAAAAGTAGAAAATATAGCAGGGGGTATCCTCATCCTGTGGAACCCCGAAAAAATAGGTATTATTGATGCAGAGGCATCAAGAAATTATTTATTAGTTGTTCTACAGCCTGTAGGAGATAGGGACACATATCTAGTAACGAATGTTTATGGCCCTCAAAGGTTAGATGATAAAATCAAGTTTATTGATTCCTTAGTGGACCTTCAGAGCAGATTCACAGGGATACCGTGGGTTATAGGAGGAGATTTCAACATGATTAGATCTCTCTCGGAGAAAAAAGGAGGGACAAGAGCACTATACAAAGATTCCTCGGCTTTCCATTGTTTTTTAGAAAACATGAAACCAGTGGACATTGAGACAAACAATGGCCTGTGCACATGGAACAACTAAAGAGGAGGGAATTCCCAGGTAGCTTCCAAGCTAGACAGATTCATGATCTCCAAAGAGCTCCTACTTCTAGACAAGGAAATAATAGCGGATATTCTTCCTTTTGGAGGCTCAAATCACTGGCCTATTCAAATGGAGATCAAGGGAATTGGAATCCCAAGAAACAAACCATTCAAGTTTGAAAATATGTGGCTTTCACGCCCGGATTTCATCTGCAACATTGAAAAATGGTGTGCTGAAGACCTGCAGATTCAGGGATCATCTATGTTCTTGCTACATAAAAGATTAAAACACATCAAGCAGAAGCTAAAGGAATGGAACCAGAAGGAATTTGGAAATATTTTCACAAGTAAAAACATCGTGGAAACCAAAATCCTAGAGCTCAATCAAGCTTTGATCAAGAATGGCTTTGACAAAGACAAAAATGATTGAGCAGAGAAATACCACCAAGAATGGGAAAGGCTATGCAAACAAGAAGAAATTTTTTGGAAACAAAATCTAGAGTTCTATGGCTAAAAGAGGGAGAACGCAATACTAAATTTTTCCACAGATCTACCATTGTGAATAGAACTCACAATAAAATCTCTTTGATCAAGGACGAGAATGGCCAAATTCATCAAGCCCATGAGGAGATAGAAGCAGTGTTAGTAAAGCATTTTCGGGACATTGCCAAGGAAAACTTTTCAGGAAGAGAACCTTTCATTAAGAATTTAATTAAACACATACCTAAATTGGTATCCAGAGAGGACAATGGTAACCTCAACATACATGTAACTGAAAAGGAGATCAATGAGGTCCTCAAGGAAATGAAAAATGGCAAGGCACCAGGCCCGAATGGACTTAATATGGATTTCTTCAAAGCCTGCCGGAATATTGTTAAAAGGGATATTGTAGAGACAGTAGAAGAATCCAGGTGAAACAAGACCATTTTGAAAGCTCTCAATACTTCCTTTATTGCCCTTATTCCAAAACAGGATAATGCTCAAACTCGAGAGAAGTTTAGGCCCATTGCCTTATGCAATGCTGACTACAAAATAATCTCCAAGGTGGTGGCCAATAGACTCAAACCCTTGCTGCCCATGCTTATCTTCGGGGAACAAACAGGGTATGTTGAAGGAAGACAAATTCTGGACAACATAATTCAAGCTCAGGAGGTGGTTCACTCATTAAATGGAAACAAGAGAGCGGGAATGATCATGCAACTGGATATAGCCAAAGCATATGACAAAGTGAATTGGCTATACATCAAAAAAGTGCTCACAGCATTTGGTTTTGATCATAATTGGGTCAGATGGGTCATGGCCCTTGTAACTTCGTCCAACTTTTCAATTTTAGTGAATGGCTCTCCTTCTGAGCTTTTTCTCCCTTCCAAGGGTCTAAGACAGGGAGATCCGCTCTCTCCCTTTCTCTTCATCCTCATGATGGAAGGGCTGGGATGGTCCATCAAGCATACAAGAGTTACGGGAAGAATTCAAGGTCTCCAACTTATAGAGAATGGCCAAGTTCTAACTCATCAACAATTTGTAGATGATACCATGTTACAGGGAATTCCTATAGTCAAAGAAGCACTGGCTTACAAACAAATTTTGGATGACTTCACGAAAGCCACAGGTATGGAAGTTAACCTCACCAAATCTAAAGTCTTTTTCTTTAACACTCATATTTCCATCCAGAGAAATGTCTCGAGAATTTTAGGCTTTCAAAGAGAATCTCTTCCCTCCAAGTATTTGGGGGTTCCACTTATAGCTAAACCCTGACACAAGAGTATATGGGATCCATTAATAACTAAAATGCAAGACAAGGTCAGGAAATGGACAAACAGATCTTTAAATTTAGCTGGTAGACTAGTTCTTACTAAAGCAGTTCTCCAGGCTATCCCAATCTTCATGCTATCAGCCTTCCCAGCTCCAATAGGAGTCTTGCAACAATTTTGAAATATTCAACGAGACTTTCTGTGGGAAAAAGAGGATACTAGGAAAAAATGGCCTTTAGTCTCTTGGGAAAAGGTTTGCAAACCCAAGAACCAAGGAGGCCTGGGTTTAGACAACCCAGAGATTCTCAACAAGGCTCTAGGAGCCAAACTTTGGTGGAGGTGGGTTAAGGACCCTAAAGCTCAATGGGCAAGCATCTGGAAGGAAAAATATGCCAATGCCTGGCCAGAATCGGATATCATACGTATGACAGGAACAATGAAAGGCTCCCCCATATGGAACAAGGCCTGGGAGAACAGAGAAGTGGTGCGAAAAAATAGTTTCTGGGAAATCAGAGAGGGAGATTAGGCACTTTTCTGGGAAGACAAATGGCAACAGGAACCAAATCTACTAAAGAAAGAAATTTTAGGCCTCAAGCAAGAGACTGACAATCAAGGATTAGTAAAGGTGAAAGACTTTTGGGAGAACTCACATAATGCAGGAAAGTAGAGAATCTGGAAAAACAATTGAGGACAGAGAGGACAAAACCCTCAATAGTAAAGCAGAATCCCTCAAGAGACTGCTAGATAAGAGAATAATTTTAGTAATGGAAGGGAAGGACCAAATGAGATGGGGTAATAACAAAGAGGGAAACTTTAGTATCAAGGAAGCTAAAGGTCTTCTCCTCGATATAGAACCCCAAGCTCCTAATAAAACTTGGTAGAAGCTTTGGAAGCACAAAGGCTGGATGAAAATCAAACTTTTCATTTGGTTATTTCACCACAGAAAAATTTTAACCTGGGACAACCTTAAAAAAGGGGCATGCTGGGACCCTCCAGATGTCAACTTTGTGAGATCCAGGAGGAGACTATAGAGCATCTTCTCAATAGCTACATTTTCACCGACAGGATATGGGAATGTTTTACCAACATCTTCAAACAGTCTGATGGAGACAAAGAAAGTATTGCCAACACTCTAAACAACTAGAGGAAGAATTTTTCAGATAATGAAATTCTTAACTGTGTTTGGGATCTTCTGCCAAGTTTCAACATTTGGAATGTGTGGAAGGAAAGGAACAAAAGAATATTCAAAGAGAAAAAGTCTGCCTCTCTTAGCCTAGTGGAGGTGATCATAAAACAACTAAAGGAAACAGTGGGCACCACAGTTAGGAATCTCCCAAAAAATCATCCCTCAGTTGGAGAGTTGGGAATCCTCCAGTTGTTAGACTTGCAGGGACTTATTCCTCAAGGGCTAGACAAGGATAGCAAGCATGAGAGAAAAGTGGAGGAATTCTGGCATCCCCCCCCTGAAGGTTTTTTAAAGTACAACATTGATGGAGCTTCCAAAGGCAACCCGGGAAACGCTAGTTTTGGGGGAGTTCTAAGGGATGACACAGGTAGCATTATCTCCCTCTTCTATGGTCACTTAGGAAAAACCACTAACAACATGGCAGAACTAATGGCATTGGAACAATGCTTAGAATTTTTGATACAGAGTAATTGCCAAAATGTCATAATAGAAGCATATTCAAAGTTAGTCATAAACGCTGCCAAAATAATTAGTAATGGAACAAGGCCGGAAAAGGTCACAAAACACTGGAGGTTAACTAGAGTCCTTCAGAGAATTCAAGTGCACCTACAGAAACTTCGTACTGTCAGATTTATTCATGTGAGGAGAAAGGCCAACAAATTGGCCGACATTCTAGCCAACAAAGGTGTTAGCAGCAAGGACAGCGCAATCTTAAGGAGGTGGAATAGAATGGTGCAGAGTAACCTGAAAAAACTTTGCCATAACCAGGCGGAGGAGGACAAAGAAGAGTACAGACGCAAAATGACAAATCCCAATTAGCAATGGTCAGCGGTCAGAGGATTACACCAAGTTGGACAAAAAGGGCACAATGACAGGTAAGACAAGGGTAGAGGTAAAGTGGACCATGTTCAGGACAATTCTAAGTGAAGTGAATCAGAGTTTCCAGAACTGTAGTAAGCAGCATCAGAAACTTCCGCATCATCCTAATTTTTCTGTGTTGGAAGCCAATACCGCCTCTGGGCGATTTCGCAGAGATGGCACCGCTCACAGGTTAACAGTGGTTTCGGATTTTTGGCAGCGATGCCATAGAAATCATGCCACATGGTGGAGGGCCCGGTACCCAAACCACTTTCCCTACACCATAAAATTCGACCACATCGGGCATGTGATTTTCTTCTCTGCCGTTTGATGGCACAAGGTGAATCAACGCTTCGGATGCATTGAGCAGTTTGGTAGGGCCCGCGGGTTTGGTGGGGTTGGCGGTTTCGCTACAATTGCACCACTTTTTTATTATGAGTGGTTTTTTGTTTATTGGCAACGATGCCATAGATATCTTAACACGTGGAGGAGGGCCCGGTCCTTATACCACCCTCCCCGCGCCCTAAAGATCGTCGGATTTGGGGGCGCGATTTCCTGTTCAGTTATCCGATCACGCTTGGTAATTCAATGCTCTGGATTCAACGCGTTGTTTGGTGGGGCCGTGGGGTTGGTGGGGTCTGTGGTTATTCAAGCAGTTTTGGGGGAGCGATACCTAGGGGTGTCGTCCATTTGCGAGGGGGTGTGTTTTCCATCAGATCGGTTGGTGTCTTTTGATGGGGCCACGTGTCCTGGTTGGCTTTTCACTTGGGTTTCATGGATGTTTGTTTGTCAGAGATCAGGCCTTTAGATTGATTGGTTCGGCCAAAAGTATGTAATGAAAGGTTTTGCTGTTTGTTCTAGCGGGGTGATGTCTTTCTTTGGCTTCATGCCCTTTGTTTCCCTGTCACCTCTTGTAGTTCAGGGTTCTTGTATATTCTGTAAATTTTTTCTTGATTTTATGAAATAGAAGGAACTACTCTTACTTTAGCAAAAAAAATATTAATACACTTTATATTAAGAATATTAATGTTAATATCTTTAATATTGTTAAAATGAATAGAATGTTAAATTTAATTTTTTTATAATTTTATTGTCAATTAAAAAAATATTATTATTATT
>APFE030875155.1:108377-122041 GCA_000404065.3 Pinus taeda
ATACAAATTGGAGCTTCCTACAGCTTCCCGAGTGCACCCAGTTTTCCATGTTTCATGTTTAAAGAAGGTTATAGGTGATAAGCTCCCAATTCAAACAATATTGCCAAAACTTGACTAGGAGGGAAAAATCAAATTGGAAACGGAAGCAGTCACAGAAACAAGAACTCTAGAGCTGCGAAATCGATCAATTTCAGAGTATCTCATCAAATGGAAGAATTTATCCACTGAAGATTCCACATGAGAGGATGATAATTTTATACATAAGCATCAAGAACTACTCAAGTGTTGAGGATAATGATTTTCGGAAGGAGAGGGGCATGTTAGGTCCCTATAATACTAGTGATTCCCCCATTACTATTGTCATTGTATTCCTTATTGTTATTATTGTGACCCTCCCCATATTGTTATTAGTGTGCTCCATAGAAACCCACTATTGTTATTGTTGTGCCCTTATGTTATTACTGTTAGGTCGGCTTGATTATATTGTGACCCCTTAGACTCCTATATATAAAAGGGAGGTTTAGTGAGTTGTATCATCAAATAATAGTTCATTTGTGTAATGTAAAGGAGGTTGTCGTGGCTGAATTCTAAGGAGTATCATTTCTATCTTTTTGTGAGCTGGTTTCCTAACACATTATACCTCCACATTGTTGCGGTTTATTCTTCCATGTTTAATCATGCATACTTTTCAGAATTTAAACCTACAAAGGTATCTTTTCACATGCACATTCCACACTAATTTTTTAAAATTATAAACCCTAATCTTCCTAGGTGGAGATAAATAAGAGGCACAGTAATTTTTTAATGATCATTTGGTAAAAAATTAATTTAAGTAGGGTTTAGACACTTGATTTAGATATGCAAGGAGGTTATCACTTTCAATTTCAATAATTGATGGAGTGGCTACGACTAGAATTCAATTTACACCATCACATAAAACAAAAACAAAAAAATTAACAAAATCATTAAAGTGCCAATTCCAATAGGAGGAAAGCCTATCCTAATAAATATGGTGTGTTGTGAAGCTTTAAATGGGAAATTGTTGCACATGTAGAAAGCCTTTATGCTTGGTGATGCCATAATTGTTCACACAATTGTGTATTTGAAGAAGAAAGAGTTTTTTAAACTTGTATTTAAAGAAAGAAGAATTTTTTAATAATATCAACTTGTTGAAATATATCAATCACATTTATTAAACAGCAAAATGTCATAATCTTATTTAGATTTAAAAATTAAAACAAATAAAAATTAAAACAAACTTATTTAGATTTAATAAAAATTAAATAAACATATAAGAATTAAAATGTACAAAATGTTTGATTGCTGGCTTTTAATTACATCCTATCCACATTACATGATATAAGATAATATACTCAAAATTATTATTACTAAAACTAGGTATCAGAATGAGTATTTATAAAATAAAATGGAAATCACTCATAAAATATGATTTCTTTAGGTCCTTGTTAGCTAAATGTTCATACCCGAATGCTCATACAGCAGTAGCCATTCTGATCTCTTTATGCAACAGCCTAGTATGTTCACAAGATTTCAATGTCAATTTCACTCACAAGCTTAAATTCATTCAAAAATTCTTTTTCCTTGTATAGGTTGTAAAGATAAGCTCTTCAAGTACTGCTACGTAGCTTCTGCTGGGAGAAATATTGTCTTTATACTACATCAACGCTCGTATAATGAACAGTTTACCTGCTAGACTATCAGAATGTATGATATTATAAAGTAAGCGCTAATACCTTGTATTTCGGCCAAATCCTCCCTTTGCAATCTTGCTTTCATCCGGGACACTTTCTGCTGCAACTGTCAATGTTTCCGTGGTAAAAACTATTGGCTGACCCTACGTAATAAGCAAGACTTCCTCGCTTAAAATAAAAATAATTCACGGGCTACATAAGAAACCTCACAAGCTTTTGGTAAGTGATCGGTTAAAGAATATTTGTGATGAGTCTGTTCAGAGTAATAATTTTCAATGATGATCAAAAATATTTTGAAAAAGAAGTTAAAATAACTGGGCGGGCATAAAAACGTTCCATTACAGACCGTTCAAAAGTGAAAGAATACTGACTCTATAATACTGTGTAATCCAGTTCTAGATATCATACTCACTTTATAATACTGCGTAATGCAGAGATATCATACTCACTTTATAATACTGCGTAATGCAGTTGAGCGATGAAGCTATATTTTTGATAGGATGATTGAAGCATAAAACTAACCCATACCTTGCAACAACGAAATTCCCACAATCTTGTGGAGCGCGAGAGCAAATGTAGCATTGGTCGTGTGATGCGTCTCCCCGACTAATTTGCAACTTAGCGTCTGCTTGGAGTAATACCCTGAGAGGTTAAAAGTAATTAGCTTGAATATTGTCTTTTATACTACATCCAAAGCTTGTACAATGAACAGTTTACCTCCTAGACTATCAGAATTATAAAGTACGTGCTAATACATTGTATACCGGCCAAATCCTCCCTTTGCAATATTGTTTTCATCCGGGACACTTACATTCTATGCTAGGAAAGAAAGAATTTCTGAATGAAGTTAAGCCTGTGGGCTAAATTCGACACCGAAATCTTGTGAACCTACTACGCTGTTACGTAGAGGGATGAGAGAGATGTGCTCGTTTACGAATATTTGGTAAAGGAGAGCATTGATAAATTGCTAACTGGTGACTGATATCGACTTTAGAGACATAGATTAAGCCGCTAAAATTGACAAACAGCTTAAAGTTTCGTGTGCGTGATTGCGACTCGCTAGACAGTAGATTTTGTGAATCCTTGTGAAACGCCTATCTAACTTTACATCTTTTGTGAACGACAACACAGCTTCCGCGCCTTGACCGGAGGGAGTATGGGAATCAATCAAGTCCACCGTCCCACCCAGAAACAAAGCCCAATTGTGTAAAGCAGTCTCCACTCTCAAGTACTAACGTTGAAAATCAAAACCCATTTTCTGTAAAAGCAAACTCCATTGTCTGTTCTGCCGTAAGGACTGCGACTTCCTACAACGTTTAATGTTTTTAAAATTAGCAATTGTCCCAAAAGGTACAAAGAGAGGCCGATAGGATGATTAAATTAGAATTGCTGTATTTTTCTAGAAGAGATGTTGGTTTAGGTCTAAAGGATGAGCAATTTGAGGTGGCTAAAGGCCTTCTAATTGTTTTTTATTATTGTAAAATTATATTGATAATTCATTGGTTTTACTTTCAAAAGCTTGAAGGAATTTGAAGAACATGTATAGAATTGCTTTGTGGGATTTGATCCCAAAATCCTTGATTTGTAGATATATACTCAATGAAATGTTAATTAGTTGAAAGTCTTAATTGATTTGTGGAAAACCTTGTTTTCTTGCACTGGATCATTGTGTGATTACTTTTCTTTAGATGTTTTGCTACGTGAGAAAACTTTATGCAGACGCCATTAAAACAAAATCGCCAATATTCAATATCACATCCTTCACTTCCTATTATAGCTCTTCCTGTTATACCTCCTACTTTAAATTAAATATAAATCAAAATGAACATAAAGTGATAGTAAATATGTATATCATAACTTCTAGTAGTTGCCTAAATTATAGAGCCTAAAATCCGAAATTTAATAGCTATTAGAAAGACACAACAAATCTAATTATATAAAACGCTCTCAAACACTTCATAGGATGACTTCCCTAATCCTGCTGCTGATTTTGATATTGAGATTTATTTGGCTCTAGGATGACTTCCCTAATCCTGCTGCTGATTTTGATATTGAGATTTATTTGACGAGCCAGGACGGCTGCCTTGTTCCGTAGATTCAGTCAACAGCAATCAGTTAAATGTTTCTAGAATCCAAATATTTTGTATAAATAAGTTGCAATTCGATTTATTAAGGGTTGAACCTTTGGATGAGTTTTCTAAAGAAGAATTGTATTAAACTAAAAGCGCAGCATCATAATGAAAGGATTATGTATTTGCTTCAAACAGTTTGTCACTTTTTGATTTTTTCTTATGTTTTCACTTCATTTTGTTGTTCTACAAGGATTTAAGTTTTTATGAAGAAAATTGGGTAAGAGAAAACTGAATATCATTCTATCTTAAATCCCCTATGAAGTTATAATGTATTTTAGAGATTTGTTTATTGGACTATTTGTCTTTATAATCTCCTCTACATTTATAAATCATCAACCATCTTCATAAGATTAAATATATTGTGTTGGGCTATAAACATTGTTTACTTGCATTTTTTCTTATGATTAATTAAAAATTCCATTTGAATATATGGGAAATCATAGCCTCTTACATCTTTGCCTTTCCACACACTTTTAAATCAAATTATTGTTCAAAGGTAAAGAATCAACCCTTTTTAAATATTTAATATTAATAATGTTTAAACACCTACCTTAATCTTCTCATAACATTGATCATCAAAAAAACATTTTTAAAAACAACAGAACATTTTTAAAGGTAAAGAATCCACCCTTTTTAAATATTTAATATTAATAATGTTTAATCACCTATCTTAATCTTCTCATAACATTGGTCATAAAAAAACATTTTTAAAAACAACAGAACATTTGCATAATTACTTAACCTATAATTATCTCAAAAGACAACACCTACCATGATCGACGTTTACTAACTGGAATTGGCCGCATGGCAAGAAATAAAATGATATTGGATTTGGAAAAAATATCAACGTAGACAACTAGTTAGACAATCTCAAGTATACTATCAATTTTCCATGCCAGAGATATACAACAGGTATATATAATATATGCATTTGTATTCCCAATCCTTTATTCAGTGGTAAGGACTCAACGAATTTTTTCTATTTTCTTTCACGCATGTAAGGATAGACTATGACAAGTTCTCTTTGTTATATTGAGGTTAACTACACCATTTCATATCTGGATATGCTAAACCTGTAGTTGTATGTTGATTTACGAACATCGTTTGAAATCATTTAAAAGAGTTATTTTTTGTCTACATTGTTGTGAATCTAGTCTCCTCAAGCATAATATGGAAAACGAATTCTAGGAGTTAACAAGTATTTTTATGCATGAACCTTTGGATTCAGGGGTAGTTATTGTTTTTATTTTGCAGTAATGATCAAATTCAAGTTTGTCTCTCTATTATTTCGTTTATTGGAAAATCTTCATTCGCATGTGCTATTGTATGCCGATGCTTTTCACGTACATCCTCTTCCGCTTTCTGATTTCACCTCCCAAAAAACAGAGTGAAACAACATCTAAATCAACGTTGCATGACCTTTTTGTTGCCCTCATTTCCCATTTATCTTTGAATTGTTCTTTGCATCTGGAAGCACAAAACAATTTAGTGAAACAGAAAATGAATACATAATTGAATGAAACCACGAAAGCCCATAAAGATTGTAGAGCATTTTATTTCAATGGAATACAAAAGACATTAATAACTGCAGACTAGATGGATTAAATTTAGTAATACACGAAAAATACACAAAACCAGGGTATAATACACTTGTTTGTCTCTATATTTCTTTAAAGGATTGCATCTGCGATTGCACAGTGACAATAGAGAAAGGTAAGGAAAGGATCTATCCATAATACTAAACTCCATAGAATTCAATTTTCAATTTCTTTGTAATCATTGATTGGTCCAGCAGTAAAAAATGTCATTTTGTGTGCAATTTTTTCCCCTCCATTTAACACATATCATCTCTTTTTACAGGCACAATCCGAGCATTCAAAATGAATATCACCCAAGCTTCCAAAATGATAGAGAACAGATTTCAATAAATAAAACCAAACATCCAGAACTCCACAAATTAAAAGAAGCAGCAAACATAAAAATTAAAACCCACCTCAAAGAATGATCAAAACCCACCTCAAAGAATTCAATGCCGAACCGAATATGACAGACTGAAAAACTGTATTGCCGGGTGAGAAAACTTGATGCAGACGCCATTGAAACGAAATCGTCAGTATTCAATGTCAAATCCTTCGCTTCCTGTTAGATTAAAAAAAAATAAGAATATTAAGGAAAGATTGAAGACAAGAGAAGGCTGGGAAGGGGCTACATACATACATATTAGGCATCACTTTAGTCTGGCACACTGGAAAAGGCGCAGCTTCGGCCCTAGCCATGGGAGCGAGCCAGTCGAATCACTGCCCCGTATCTTGCCCAAACCTAGAGAGGCAGCCCATCGAACTTTGAACGGTATGAGCGGTCAATGGCAGGCTGAACCGCTATGTATTCTGCATCTATCAGCAAAGGAAGCGAAATGACCTCGCAGGCTCAACAGAGCTGAAACAGTCTTTGCTCCGTTGAAATTTAATCATTTTCCTCGGTGGGGATCAATGGCTCAGGCGCAGAGCATGTGTGGTAAGTAGGGCTTGATTAACCAAGAACAGGAAAAGCTTCTGCCTTCCAGTGCAGTCTGAAGGTTGGATGGCGGTGCTGCCATCTTAGCATGTGGCTGATTCTTTCCTAAAGAGCAAGAGGACAGATGGCCATGATTTTCACATAGGCAAAAACTTACCAAAATCTTGCGTTTTGCCAAAACGCCACTCAGTGTTTCTGGATTTTCTGTGCTTTTTTGATTTTTGGTTGTTTCTTTTTTCTGATTTAGATCAACGGTGGAAAGTGTGTCATCTAATTCAACGGATTAGATTAAAAGTGTCGACGAAAAGTTGATTCATAGGAAAGGCCTATCGGCCTAAAAATTATGGTAGCACTCCACTCCCCTGCTGTTTTTTTTAAACATTTTAAAAAAAAAAAATAAAAAATAGGCATTTCTTTATAAACTATAAATGTTTTTTTTTTTTTTTTTTTTTAATCTTTCATTTGAAAAGACATATGTTACCCATCATATTTTTTGTTTTGTTTTTTTTTTTTAAACTAATTTTACTAGTTTTTTAATTTTTTAATTTTTTATTTCATTTTTTTTTTTTTTTGCTAAAAAAAATTATTTATCTATTTTTACTTACTATTATATATATTGTGTGTGTGTGTGTTTTATAATTTTGTTTTTTTCCAAATTCTTTATTGTTTATGAATAAATTTTATTTTTTTTACATTTTTATTTTATATACATATATATATATAATATATATATATATATATATAATATTTGTTTTTTAGAGACAATTATTTCATGTGGATTGAAAATTTAATTAACGATGTATAAATATGTAAAATATCGAAAATGCAGAATATTGACCTTCTTTAAATATGCAAAACAAAAAAACGTCACTACAAAAATAAATAAATAAATAATATGAAGAAGAAGACCGCTTCCAAAATTATTAAATTTACAAAATAATTATTTACATTTCATACATTAAAAAATTTAAAGTCAAAAAATAGGTCTTTTAAAAAAAGGGTCTGATGCAGAATTACCACTTTTTTAAATCAGCATGAAAATCACTACCATTTTAAAACGCAATGTACATTAAAAAAATTAAAGTGCCAAAAACTATGCTCTAAAAAAAACATGTGTGTTCTGCATCACCCCTTTTCAAAATCGGGTCACTTTTTTGCTATCTCTAAAAAACAGGTAATAGTATCAGTTCCCGTTTCAAAGTTTACATTGTTTTAATAATCACATTATCAATATGACGTAAGAACTATTAGAAAAAAATTGTTCATAACATCTCCAAGAGGAGTCCAAATATATAAATCACTGAGCAGAGTAAGCAAAATCGAGAGTAAGAAAGTATTTTATGTAAAGTCCTATTGAAAATTCCATACATCAGATAAATAAATAAATGGTCCAAAAGAAACATTGATAGAGTAATATTAAAATAAATTGATTGTTATATAGTTAAAAGCGACTATAGGTACACACTTATTCACCCCAAGGGAGGACATAATGGATCCCAAAGTTATAAGTGGGTAGTTCCCATGATTAACTGTGAATGAGATAGAAAACATCTCAGGTAAAAGAAATAAAGGATGTGCATTTGACTTCCACTTCAACCTGGAATTAATTGTGACGTGCCTAACTTGGAAGAGAGGAGAAGGTCTACAACAAAGTGAGAGATCAAACTAGAACCCTAAAAAGGGAAATTGTGGTAGATGTATGCATATCTATGCAATAAGGGCCAAACAATCCCTTCGAGGAGCTTGTAAGACAACAAAAAATTCAATGTTGCAATAAATTACTATAAATAATATAAGAATAGTTTTTATAATCACATGTAAACGACTTAGAAGGATTAAGAGACGATGTTTCACTTGTAAGACTGTTAAAATCAACTGATTAGACTTGGGAACAGACGTATCTTTGAAATGAAACAAGAAGGATTCACATTGAAAAAGAACCTGAAATGGTAAAAGAGCATTCCACATTTTATCTTGCCATATGTGTGAGGCGACCAAGGCTGAAGATATGACACAGGAAATTCTTGGTAGAACTGACCAGAGAGTCCTCTAGATAGCAATAAAGAAGAATTAAATTTGAATACGTAGTTGAATACTAGAAAAGGCGAGGGAGTTTTGTTGAATTTACCAGTATGGAGGACAAACCCTCACCTGGTTGTACTCTCTCCACTAGCAAAAATGAAAAAAGAATTAGGATCTATGACAACATATTTACAAAAGTAGGGTCAGGTTATTAATCTCGTCCTTCCAAACTCCATAAATAATTTGAAAGGAGGGTGAAAATGAAGGAAGATGAATAGAAACTTCTCTAAAAATGAATGCCTAGTTGAGTATCCTAGCGCAAGGAAATCAACCTATCATAAAGAAATTGAAGAAATTAAAAATCATAAGGAAACTCTGCATTACAAAATAAAAATGAAATTTGAGATATTCAAAATAAATGGAATCAGAATTTACTTGGGTGCATTCAAGGGCCATTAACCAGTAGGAAGGAAAGGAGAGATTTCCAAGGGCACAAGCCAACATTCACTCGGTGGAGACCAGAGCACTGGCTACTAATGAGAATAAAATGGGAAAATAAAAATGAATGCCAGTGTAGTCTCGCTGACCAAGCAAAAACCTAATCTTGGACTGAATTTTGTTCATGCATTAAGAGAAAATCTTTTGAGAAGGGAATTGCTAAATAATAGAAAAATAAACCCTAGCTACCGAATAATAGTGTGCCAGTAAAGGACACAACAATTGCTATTCATTGTGAAAAAAATCTCAGACACACTCACAGATTTTCGCTTGCCAAAATTCTCAAGCAACCACTCATTTCTTTTGTTTCTTAACTAATGGATCATGAATAAAAACTTGAACTGGGGAAGGATTGCACAAAGAGCCATAAGATGTTTTTTTGGCTAGCACCAATATTAGTGAATAATTCAATAGGAAATGTTTGTTATGCTTTTCCATGAGGCTTTTGGGATATAGGTGCACTATTAGTGACTGACAGATGAAATATGCCCATTATTAGTGATTTGCTTCGATTTTTTTTATTTGAAAGCTTTATATCACTGATATGTCTCCTTTTTGTGGACATATAAGATTATTGACATTACAGTAATCCATTAGTGACCAGGTCAAGTAAGAAATGTTTACTATGATTTGTGATGAGGTTTATGGGATATAGGTTCGTTATTAGTGACTAGCAAATGAAATAGGCCCGCTATTACTGATTTGCTTCAAAAAATTTATTTGAAAGCTTTGTATGACTGATATGTGTCCTTTTTGTGGACATATAAGATCTTTGACATTATGGTAATCCACTATATATTTTGAGTGATGTGTCATCAATATAGTATTTTTTTCAACGACAAAATTTTGATGGGGAACTAGCAACCTCCTCAGATATATGCAACAACCTGCAAGCCACATATATCGGGAACTCATAATTCAACCTAGGATAGAGACATCTAAAGACCACTAAAACTGGAGTTAGGATCCTAGACTCCAATGGGACATCTATCATTCTAGCCTTACTATGATAGGCTCTGTCTTCGGGGACTTGTACCCAAGTGGCGGGGATGGAAAACCTAAAAATTATTTTTTAGGTGTTTTAGAGTTAAGGGCTTAGGGGATAGGGGTTGATGGTTTAATGTCTTAAGGGTTGTGGTTAAGGATTTAAAGGTGTAGAGGTTGGGTCTTACAACTAAGGGGTCAAGGGGTTAATTCTTTAGGTGTGAGGGTGTTTAAAGGTTAGGTAATTTAAGGCTACAAGGTTTAGGAATTAGGGGATAAGTGCTTTAGTGGTGAGGGGTTAAGGGCTTGGGATTTCTAGGGATTGGGGTATTTAGGGGTTAAGGGATTAAGGATTAGGAGGTTAGTGCACTAACTAACAAAAACACCTTGTGTATACAGAAGGTTTGTTGAAGTGACACAATTAAAGTGACTAGCGTAAACAACTGATTCATATTATTGTAGTACTTACTAGGTAGTCGTATTTTTGTTCCTAGACTAAAATAGTCATTCACATTAGTCATTTTTAGTTGTATTACTTATTAGTTAGTGGTATATTTTATACTGGGACTAAATTAATAAATTTTTGTTGGGTCACTTATGATTGCTCATTTTTTGTTGTATTTCACCTAGAAAAGCTACGGTGACTAACGTTTTTAGTCACTTAGTTACTAATTTCTCTTTTTCTACTAGTGAGAAGGACCACTTAAAGAATTCAATCCGGAAATTCGCTCGAGAAGACGACCTTCTCAACGAGCCATGGCGCATGAAGAAGGAGAAGATATTCTTTTTGAGGCAAAAAGAGAAATTCGAAAATCATTTTATGATATGACTGAGACGGTGAATGTGTTGTATGATGAGAGCGCGACACATATACAAGGAGAAATTTCTCGTCAACCAAAGGATGAAAAGGGTGGCAGGAATGGTCCACCAGAAGATGGAGATGGTGGTGGAAGTAAGCCTCCTCCTCATCCACCTCCTTCTTCACCATCTTCTCCTCCAACTCCTACTACTCCTCCAACATCACTAAAAGGACATGTTAAGTCTCCTTTACTTAAGCTTGATGTAAAGTTTGAATTGTTGATGTATGATGGAGGATTGAATCCTGAAAAGTTGGATAGTTTGGTTTGTCAAATTGAAGTTTATTGCAAGATCCAAAACATTGATGATGATGCCACTAAAATCCAACTTGCTTCTCTTTTCCTATGAGGTACAACTCCCATATGGTGTGAGGCCGGAACTCAAGAAGATCTTAAGAAAAGTGGTAAGATTATCTCTTCTCGGAATGATTTTATGAGATGGAATACAAGCAAAAACATTTACGAGATGGAAAAACCTTAGACAAACTAAAGGACAAAGTGTCCAAATCTATACTCAAGAACTACATAAGCAAGCTTTAATTTTGGGTATCCCTCTGGATACAAAAGAGACACATATGAAATTATTTGTGGTTTACATAGCTATCTTAGAAATATATTCTTATGCTTAATCCAACTAAGTTAGATGAAGTATGTGTGCAAGCTACACATCTAGAAAATTGAGGTAATAATGTAAGTGTGCGAGAAAATTTCTCAAAGAAACCATCCAAGCCATTTGTTGATATGTGAAAGGGGAAAGGAAAACGAAAACATAAAAATACATCTAATGTTAAGACTGAGGAAGGGAAAATGACTTGCAAGCATTTTTCAAAAAAAGGTCATGATGAAGACGATTGTTGGAAATTACATCCCGAGTTGAGGCCAAAGAAGTTGAACAATAAGGGGAAATAAAATATTGTTGCTACAAGCCAACAAGATTTGGGATCTGATTCAAGTGATGAAACCAAGATCACAAACATGGGAAGGAAAGGTATACCTACTACTGCAAGTACTAGTTATTCTAACAAATCTTCTAATTCTCGAAATGATAAAGAAAGGAATGAGCTTTTCCATATTAGAGTGGTTATAAAGCATACTGAGTTGGATACACTCTTTGATAGTGGATCTCAAGTCAATCTTATTTCTAAAGATATTTTCAAGAAACTTAATTCGAAACAACACCTCATGCAAAGCCATACCCTTTAGGATGGGTATGTGAAGATGCTAAATTGCAAGTAACAAGAAAATGTAAACTTAAATTTGCAATTACTACTAATTTTATTGATGAGGTTGAGCTTGATGTCGTACCACTTGACATATGTGGGATTATCTTACAGAGTCCATATTTATATGATTGAAAGACCATATTCTATCATCATGAGAACAAGTATCATCTTTTCAAAGGTGAGATAAAATATATTGTAAGATCACATCGCAAGAAAATGAATTTATCTCTGTTGGGTCCCTATAATACTAGTGATTACCCCATTACTATTGTAGTTATACCCCTTATTAATATTGTTGTGCCCCTATTGCCCCCATATTTTTATTACTATGCCCCATAGAATCCCTCTATTATTATTTTTGTGGCTTTATATTATTATTGTTAGGTCGGCAGGATTATATTGTGACTCCTTAGACTCCTATATATAGAAAGGAGGTTTTGTCATTTGTATCATCCAAGAATTGTTCATTTATGTAATGTAAAGGAGGTTCCCCTCGAAGAGGCTGAATTCTAAGGCGTTGATCTATCTTTTCTATCTTTTCTTGAGCTGGTTTCATAACAATCTCTTGTCAGTGTAGATCAAATGAAGAGGATGGTAAATGCTAGTAAGAACTTTGTATTGTTGACAATTAAAGGTAAATATAATTATGAATCTGAAGCTTTCTCTAGATGTGATTCTAAACTTAAGTATGATTTGGTTGATGTTGTTAATACTTATGGCAAGATGTTTTAGGAACCTAAAGGGTTACCTCCAAAAAGAGGAATCCAACTTGAAATTCAGTTGCAACAAGATGCTCCACTTCTAAATATTGGAATGTATAAAATGTTAGTCTTGGAGAATGCAGAGATCAAAAGACAAGTCCAAGAGTTGCTTGACAAAGGGGTCATCGGACCTAGTACATCTCCTTATGTGTCTCCTATTGTTTTGGTTCCAAACAAGGATGGTACATGGTGCATGTGTGTGGATTTTCAAGCTTTGAACAAGATTAAGTTAAAGAATCATTATCCTCTTCCTGCTAGATCCGTTAAAGGATGTTGTTTATTTTACTAACTTAGACTTGAGAAGCGGTTATCACCAAATAAGGATTACTAAAGATGATATTTGGAAGACTATTTTTAAGACAAAGCAAGGTTTGTTTGAATGGTTAGTAATGTCTTTTGGGCTTTGTAATGCACCCACTACTTTCATGAGGGTGATGAATGATGTATTGCGTCCATTTCTTGATAATTTTGTCATAGCCTAATTATATGATATTTTTATTTCCAGTGAGACTTGAGAAGAGCATGTAAAGCAAGTGCTAGATGTTTTGAAAAAAAGAAAAAAGTTGTATTTGAAAATGTCCAAATGTGAATTTGGCAAAACATCTCTAGTGTACTTAGGTCATATTGTAGGGGGTGGTGAATTGAGAATAGATCCCTCCAAAGTATAAGTTATTGTAAAGTTCCCTAAGCCTAATAATGTAGCAACAGTTAGAAGTTTTTTGGGAGAAACCTAATATAATGAAACAGAAGTGTCCTCAGACACATCATTTTATTAATCAGAAAAAATAATTACATGATTGATTTGCAAGAGCTTACACCCGAACTACCAAAACACTCTTGCAATGAGCTATTTATAAGCTCCATGTCCTAACTACCTCTAATTATGGATCACTTATTAAATAACAAGTGTCCATTTACATTAAATGCTATTCAAACCAACTAGCTAACTAATCTCCTATAA
>APFE030875156.1:0-13013 GCA_000404065.3 Pinus taeda
CTTTACTACTGACCTGCTGCACTATAATCTGTCATCTTGCCGTCAAGGACAACACTTGTATCATAATTCCAACACCATCAAGGGGAGTTCGTCAAGGGGACCCTCTGTCCCCATTTCTTTTCATCATTATGGCTGAGGGTCTTGGCCGTCTCATAAAGCACTGTGCTCATTCTCATGATCTTAGAGGTCTCACTGTCCATGGCTCCACTGCTATTACACATCAGCGATTCGTTGATGACAATATGCTCTTTGGGCACGCCTCTGTTAATGAAGCCAGAACCTTCAAAGTACTTCTAGACACATTCTCAGCTGCTTTCGGCACAACCATCAATACCACCAAATCTCAATTTTTTTTCTTCAACACTCCTATTACCACTCAAAGAATCATTGCTCGAATCATAGGCTTCCCTCAAGCCAAGCTTCCTTCTCAGTATTAGGAGCACCACTCATAGATTCCACCTTAAAGCATGTTTCTTGGCATCAACTCTTGGAGAAAATGGACAGTAGGCTCTAGCCTTGGACTCATAGGACACTCAACATGGTAAGCAGATTAGTCTTGATTAAAGCAGTCCTACAATCCATACCCCTCTATTTGTTCTCCATACTTGCTGCTCCGAAATGGGCACTAAAGAGAATTAGGAATCTGCAACGCAACTTCTTATGGGGTTCTATAGGACAAAACAGAAAATGGGCCTTGGTCAAATGGGGAAAGGTTTGTAAGCCTAAAAAGTAGTGGGGTCTCGGCTTGCGCAATCCACAACACAACAACATCTTGCTGGGAGCCAGAATATGGTGGCAATGGGTCTCTGGTCCATAGAAGCCATGGGCACAATTATGGACAACAAATTATGCCAACAACCGTCTGCAACAATAAATAATAAGAATAACTACCATTCCCAAAGGATCTTTAATTTGGAACGCAATTAAGCAACACAAAGACATCATCCATCAACATAGCTTCTGGGAGATAAGGGATGGGAGAACAACACGTTTTTGGATGGATTCCTAGCAACAATGACCCAAAATTGCAGTACTCATACCAGACACAAATCATAATAAAAATGACACTAATTAGGAGAACACTCTATCACATTATTGGAATCCTAGCAATACACAGGGATTCAGGCAATGGAAACTGGTGGAGCAAATAAAGAGCTTACCAATAGGAAAATTAAAGTTAATACATGTAGCGATGTTCTAATATGGGGTTACACACCAAGAGGAACATACACCACCAAAGAAGCTTACCAGATAATATCTCACTCTCAAGATCCAATTGATCCTACCTGGAATCGTACATGGACAACTAGGATCTGGCCCAAAGTCTCCACCTTCATCTGGTTGCTGTATCATGGGAGAATTCTCACATGGGACAACTTAATCAAACGAGGATTTCATGGTCCTTCTTACTGCCCAAATTGTTAGAACAATGAAGAAACCATTCAGCACCTCATGGATTCCTACCACATGGCCAACCATCTATGGGAAAAGCTCACTTTCAGATGCCAGAGACCCTGTAGAATTCTTGGAGATATCAGAAGCACCATTAGCAATTGGACTCCAAAGCCATACAATAGCAAAATTCTCAACAAGTTGTGGACCATCTTGCCAGGTCTCCTACTTTGGACAATCTAGAAGGAAAGAAATAAATGAATTTTCAAAAATAAAAAAACCTCCATAGAAATCATATGGAATAACCTACGTCAGAATATCAAAGAAACTCTTGCTTTACATCAATGGACGACTGATGACTTTCCGACATAGCCACAAGAACTAAGCGTATGGGATAATTGGAATATACAGCTCGCACAAGCTCAATTGAACTCCAATAGACCTCATAATGCAACCAGGCCGCCCTCGCATTGGATACACCCCCCAAACAAAGTAATCAAGCTTAATTTTGATGGCACTTCCAAGGGAAACCCAGGAAAAGCATGATTCAGAGGCATATTCAGGAATCATGAGGGCCAACCCCTACTACTGTACTTTGGATCCATAGGATGGGACACGAACAACTCGGCAGAACTAGAAGAACTATGGCAAGGTATGAAGCTAGCTGATCAACACAATTTTTATCCCATGCTTATAGAAGGAGACACTCAAATCCCTCTCAACATGGCTACACTAATCCCACAAGGAAATGCGAATTTGCAAGTTGGCCATAGCTAGAGATTATTGGCAAGGCTTGAAACTTTAGAGACATGGATAAGAAATAGGAGAGAAATAACTTTTATGCATGTTAAAAGGGACAATAACAAAATTGTTGATCTCCTAGCAAACATTGGAGTTGATCAGGACCAAATCCTACATTATGGCCCTCTCAACATCATCGGCGATCACAATCAACTACAAATTTGCACTGACCTGGTGCATAAGGAAGCTCAACCCCTGGATGTGGGTGGTAATTGACACAATTAAGACTATGATATGGGGTGACGGCGGAAATGATGGCCACTTGGCCCCCTACGACCATTCCAAGGCCAGCCTGATAACTCCTCACGGCACCTCACAGGCTGCAAGTTGCGAAGGCAATGGGGATTGGCGATTAAATGAGGACTGATGAATCACAGAATGGGGAGACCAAAGGGAAAGGCCTTTACATATAGCGATATGTGATTGCAATCAGATCGCATCGCAATATCGCATTAGCGGAAACCAAGGGGCGAAGCCTTTACACCTTCATATGTGCGATGCGAAGATGCGGACCTGACGATGGATCACAGAATGGGGAGACCATAGGGCAAGGCCTTTACATAGAGCGATATGTGATTGTGATCAGATCACATCGCAATATCGCATCGGTAGAAACCAAAGAGTGGAAACCAAGGGACGGAGAATAGGCAGGGGCTGCCTGATGATAGTTCGATGATGGCTATGGCTGTCTTTTTGTTTTTTGCTAGTGTTGCTTGGGTTCTGGTTTCCTATCTAGACTAATCGTCAAGGAACATCTTAATTCCTCTTTTGTGGGGTTTGGACTTGAGAAGTGATAGCATTTTTGAGGTTTCTGCTCTCACTGGATTAGTTTCCCTAATGTTAGGGCAGTCTAGATTTTATTAATACTCTACGATAGCTTGGTCGAGGCCTTGTCCTCTTTGTATCTTTCTGTACATATTAATAGATTACTTTTACTTAGAAAAAAAAAATTAAGATTAAAATTTAATTTTTTTGCTATGTAGAGTTTTATGTGAATCACCATATCTTTCAAATTCTATTTTTTCTGAAATTCCAAAATATTTTACTGCTCCAGAGTACTCATAGTATGTCTCATTTTCAAATGATCTCTCTTTTAATTAAACTATAATAGATATTGTAAAAAAAAATTATTCGTAAATTTTTTACAATGCAAGGTATTAAGTGAATCAACATACCTTTTAGCTTCTCATATTTTTAATAGTTCAATTGCTCAAAAATAATTTGCCGCTACATAGTGTTCCTAGTAAGTCTCTCTTACAAATCACTCCCTTGAAATTTTGGGAAAAATAATGAAATAATGAATAACTTTTTACTATTTAAATCAATTATCGCTCATATTTGAATTAAAAAAAAAAATTGCACTATTTTTTTCACTTGATACAAACATTGATGTGTTCAACAGTATAGAGCACTAGTTCATTTATAAGTAAAGTGCACCGACATTATTGAGGCGCCAAATATTTTCAACACACCAACATGATACAATTTCTTTTTCTTTTTGAAATCCCAAAAGAGTGTGATTAAAATTTAAATGCAATGGTGTGGCTTGTATCTAAATGTGACTGTGTTGTAATTGTTATAAGAGCATCGAGATGGTAGAATTTGCTTTTACTTTGAGAATCTTGGAAACCGGTGTGTACTAGTGTTTTTTTATTTAAACACGTCGATGTTGTTTTGTATAAGAGCACTGATATGACAACATATTTTATACTTTTTGGAATGTCAGTAACTGGTGTTGGTATTATTTCAATGCACTAGTTTTGTTGTTCTTTAAACACATCAATGTGACTTGTTTTGCTAAGTGCCCCAGTAGGGTTTTAAAGCTATCTAAAATTTAATTTTAACACAAAATATCATATTAATATCAAATTATCCTTTAAGACACATTATCATGAATTATCGTAGTACATAGTATACATTTTCCGCTTAAAGTCACCTTATTCTTGAAAAATAGTTTGAAAACTATATTGAACTTCAAATTATGGCTATATGGTTCTACATATTAATTTTAGCTATGCATACAAAATTTAATTTCTGTTTTTTTTTTTAAATGGAGGGAAAAAATATCAATAATATCAAATGGCCAATTCTTCATGGTAAATTATCCAAATTCCAACTCATTCCATATTGTTAATCAAAGTCCTTCACAAAAGTTCTCCCTTTCCATATCTAGTAAGTTTAGATTTTATTTATATTTCGATTATGTAATTGCAATTTTCTTAATCCATGCCAATTTGAATAATAATATATCTGAATTTGTAGGATCCTAATTTAGAATTCAGTTGAGATGTAGAAAATATTCCTCCATTTCAGAAAAGTCAGAAGCTCTTATCAAGAGAAGCATGTCACAAGTAGTTGGTATATGCAAATGGACAACCTCTTCACCCTCGAATTGGAACATGGCATCTTGCTATTGTAATCATGGATGAACGATGATAATAATTGTTTGGTATAATGTAATTTCATTAAGCCTTTTCGTTGATGTTCTTACTAATATCATTGATATTGTACTAAAGATGTTCAATATGCTTTGGAATTAGGATTCTAGTGATGATGATCGACCCACCTAGAATCTTCTGGTCTACCCCACTACAACATCAACTCAAGAGAAGGTTGAATTCAAAGAAAGACTTAGAGAGGAAGCATACAACTAGTGTTTGAATCAACCACCTATTCAATTCATACTATGTCTAAACTCACTAGTTAGGAATGACTACAACAATAACATTTTTTCATCTCAAGTTGGAAAAAGAGGCAATCAGATAGAGGTTGGTATGGATGATTACTTATAGGATACAACTATCATAGAGGCAATATTGTTAGATACATTCCAGAAGGATGAGCTATGGTTTGATGCTCATATCACTTATACCTTATTTGAAAGCCTGAAATCTTCTTCCACCACCCCTGTCTTTGCACCTAACAACAAGTCAAATTCTACTCAGCGGGGATAATGATGTTGTTGTACAACATGAAAGAAAAGTTTGGAATTTTGAATGCATGTTTCTTGCAATATTGAGGTAATTCACTTGCATGATCAATCAAGTCCTTTATATTTTAAGAAATCTTGTCCCATGATTAACATTAAAAATGGTTAATTTTATGAACGTTAAATATTTACATTGTAAAATTATATTCCCCACCAACTGCAAGTTATGCAAATAGAAGGTTCTTCTGAGTGATAATGTCTTATTGCATAGTTGGGAAGAGGAAAATCAGTTGTTGAAAATGTTGGGTGTTGAGTACATGTCATATCATGAATATATGAATGATTGTATTCTATAAATAGGAGAACATGTAGAGAAAGAGATATGTCTGAGATGTGGGCATGACAGGTACTGTAACTAAAAAAAATGGGTAAATTACATGGTCCCCCTCTTAAGATATTAAGGAACCTAACTATAATCCCAATGATTCAAAGGCTCTTTCGTTGCAAAGAATTAGTTCTTTTGTAGGACATTCCTCACATAAAAGTGAGTCAAGAGTTATGTGAATCCCAACATATTCAATAGCCATGAAGCATATAGAGGATGCATGGCTTGAAAAATTCAAGGATGAAGAATGAAGTCTACCATTCAGCATAGCCATGGATGGTGTCAACCCATATTCCCTCCAAAACACCATCTATTTTTTTTGGTCTATAATAGTGATCAATAATAATACCCCCCATGGTTGTCCATGGAGAATGAACATCTTATTTTGGCTGTCATAATCCCTAGCAAAAGACAAGTGAAGTATGTATGTCTACTTACATCCATTGATAGATGAATTTAAGGAACTATGGGAAGAGATACATGTTCATGATGTATCAAGACCCATCACAACCAAGAGTAGTTTTATGTTGTATGGCATATTTTCTTACAACATACATGATTATCCAAGCTTAGGATTTCTCTCTAGTGAATTACATTTTATTGATTTGTTTATATGTGTAATAATATTGTTTCACATATTAATTTATTTCGCTGCAATTGTTTTGATCTTCATGGTCTCTAATGTCCTGGTCTTTATACAAAACTTTCACAAGTATTGTAACAAAATAATATCATTGATGTAAATGTTGTGGACCTTCTCTGAAGGCTAGGTGGTCTAACTACCTGTGAAAGCTAGTGCACGACTTCTTCAAGTTATTTCTCACAGAAGAATACACCTAGAAAAGAGCAAGATGCACTTTCAATGGTAAACAGAGAGAACCCAAAGGCATGCAATAATGAAACCAAATGAATGGCTTAGAGAATATAAGAGGGAGAAGGAAAATGATTCTGCATAAATGTTAGATTGAAATGGGCAAGCTATGTTCAATGATCAAGAATTATTCTACACTTATGTTAAGAAATTTCCCATCAGCCTGAAAAGGAAATTTGTCTTTTATGAGCTCCCATATTGGGAGCATATTAAATCCCACTTATTAAATCCCATGCATAGATCTAAAAATGTTTCATCTTGTCTATGGAGGCATATATCATCAAAAAAAAAATGAAACATTGGTTATTAGGAGAGAGCTTATTTCTTCAAAAGCTAAAGAGAAACATTGGCTAGGATAAGAAACTAGAGGAGAGGTTCGTACCTCTTGGTCTTTTAGAGAAGGTGATGTCCCATGGGTTTTAAATAAATATGATCTTTCTTTGGAAAAGGAAGTTATAATGAGTGTGAGGGTGTCTTCTTTATAAGGGTCTTTGCTACGGGGTTTCTTTATTGTGGAAGACCATTTCTCGGGATTGAAATCACATGACCATTTGAACCTTCCAAGAGTATGTATGTCAAAAGAATTATCTTTTATTTTTATTTTGTTTTTATGCAATGCGATATTTTATAATTACTTTATATATAATGTACTTTTTACCATGCAATGTCATTATCCTCTGCTGGTGCATGGGTGTGTGAACAGTGAATTCCCCCAAGACCTGTGACATGCCATATCTAAATTATTTGCATTTGTACATTGGATCACATCAAAGGATATTCATATGGATAGCATTAAATGGTGGCATTAAGAGATATCTAATATTGTTTTTATGTTTGAGAAGGAACTGTTGACGAGTTTCACGGACTTGCGTGTGTATCTTTGAATTCACCTTGTAGATGAGGTTGAATTAGTTGGGGTGCTTTTTGTAACACCCCTTGTTGTAATTAAAATAGTTAGTTGTTTGATGGTTACTATTACTAGTGGTTTAACTATGATTGAGACAAACTGACTATTGTTGGAAAATAATTTTTAAATTAACAAACAAAGTTATTGTTTCCATTGCTGGAAATCATAATAGCTAACATCAAAGTAAATGATACCTGTTGGAGTCCAAGAAGAATCAAATTAAAATTTAATTTCCTAAATTAAAATATATGGATTTATATTACACCTCGGTGGGAGATATCGACCGAGGATAAATGCACTGCAAGGAGAAAAGAAGGTTTTTTCTTTTAGGAAAAATAACTGAAAATCCTAAGCTAAGGGGGTACAGATTCCCAGAAGGAAAGATGCTGCCAACGAAAAATATGTGAGAAATATAATGTTAAATAAACATTATCAAGGCTCAGTAAGGGTTACCGAGATCTAGAAAGGTTATCATAGGTTGAGGTGAATCAAATATGATTCAAGGTCAGGTGGATTGTTGTTACAAGCCATATATTCCGAGCCTTGGAGTACTATGTAATGTACAATGAAATAAGAGGTCAATTGAAGTGCATGGCATATCAGTCAGAATCAAACAAAGGTAGGTGTATACACTGGATTACGAGAAAAGACTAAGAGGGGTTGCATGCTATCCATGCCACCAAGATGTAGTAGATGGAAACAATAGAAATGCTAATCAAATTTGAAGAATAGGTTGATTCCTATTATAAATTACATGACAAGCCCCTATATACACTACAAAACCAAATGTGTATTAGCAAACTTTAACTATAAAATATTTGCAACTGTGATCTATGTCTACAAGACTCTTTTAGCCAAGTTAAATCATAATAGGCCTGGCTACACATTACTAATTTATAAGCTCAAAATTCATAGAAAAAAAAAGAGTCAACATACTGAAATTAACTACACACACACACACACACACACACACACATATATAACCAAATTTCGAAACCAGTCCTATGTATATCTATCCAGAACAGTTTCATAGTCACTTATTGGGTAGTTTGGAGAAATCAGCACCATAAAACTTGATAATAGAATCACTCTCAATTCAGAGCTTAAATAAAACTAATTAAATAACACAAACAAGGTATAATTTTAACCATCCATTCATAGTTGTAATTGTATGATTAGGATAAAAGCCCTGGAACTATTCCTAATATAAGAAAACCTTCTGGAAAGTCCTTAGAAAAATTCATTATGGTAGTAAGATGCACTTGGGTACCGAGTATTTCATATGAGATGGCTAGTGGAATGAGTAGAGTCTCAATTAAACCCATGCCAGATCAATGACTTAGCCCTGCAAATAATAGATGTATATAATTAAACAAATTACCTACAAACTAACATTGGTGTAAACCCTGAACCCTATCCACTGATGAAAAAGGAAGATCAATTTATAGCAACTTACCGACTTATAAAATTAGTATGCCAGAATGTGGAGCTCGATTGAATTCCATTGAAAAACAACGAGACAAGATATTAGTCAAGATGAGACTCATGAAATGATATTATTTCTTGTAGAAATGAAAAATAAAACAAAAGAGAAATGTGTATATAGGGTTTATCTTGATGTCAGAGTTCTAGGGACATTTGCCTTGCAGCTAAAGACTAGTCACTGCATTGGTGTGGGTATGGAGTCTCTTGGTTCCAATGGTGAGAAATGGCCAAGAATCTAATAGAAAGCTTAGTCGACTAGAAATGCTGGAGAAAAAAACCTTTCCATAGCGAATCCCGGGAAAGGGTGAGTGGAGTGGAGGGAAAACAGGTTGGTTATTGATAACCACCATGGGTCACCAGAAGCTATCAGATGAGAGAGTTCCAAGATGAACAGTGGCAACGTCTCCAAGTGGTGCATTGGATGATTTGAGAACATGGTGCTAGTTGACAACCAACATTAGAATAATTAGAGTCACCATATGTATTTCAAGACTTACCTTATAACTCCTCGTCGATAAAATTAAAATGGCGAGCCTCTCTTCAATATTGATCCATCATATTTGTTATAAACATCAATTAAAATGGTAACCTTTATCTATTAGACTTACAATATGGTATATATTGTTTTATGTGTTAAATATATGAAAAGCTGATTGTATGATTTATGGAGGTAAATACAATTTTTTTTTTTTATGGTTTATAGTGTATATGTATGTGATAAGTGGTATAAGAGCACTCAGGTTCCTACACTGACACTTGAAGGGATTGATGTGAATATAAAAAAACTAATTTTTGATGTATAAAGAAAACAAGTTGATCCAATGTGAGATGAGGAGCAGGGATTACTCCACCAAGAGGATTATTCAGAAGATTAGAAGCAATACTTGTACCAGAAGGAAACCTAGAAAGGTGGGCTCAACTGGGTAGAGAAGGTCCAAATACAAATTCCATGTTGTTAGATACTTTACAACATCTTTAATAAGAAATTATGAATTTGAGGGGAGACAAAGAATGGTGGTGATTGGAGCAAGAGAAAACCATGAAAATTATCTTAGACAAGCAAAACTAGAGAAATCCAAATCCTACTCAAGATGAAGGCCACATAGAAGAGTTCCATAGACAACAATAATATTACCCAGATTTTGAGGGAGGTCGACTGTGTAATGAAGAGGAACATGATAATGTTTCCTATGGAAAATGAGCTAAAAGAAAAAAAAATAGTTACAAGCGGAGTTCAAGAAAATCAATCCTATGAATTATGATGGAGAAGTGGAGGTGCTAGCAAACACATAAATATGAACAAACATTTTCAAATATATGAATATAATCATAATCTAACGGAAAAATTGGCAGTGTACCAGTTGTAAGGGAAGGCCATCCTATGGTGGGAGGAGATTAAAATTTTTCGAGGTAATAATGAGCAAGAAGTCACTTGGGAACAATTTTAGAAACGTTTTAAAGATAAGTGTTTGACTGAGTGGTTTTATGATTAAAAGGAAAAATAATTCCATGATATGAAATTGTGACAATAGTTCATCAATGAATTTATAACTAAGTTTACCTCTTTTTTAAGATATGTTCCTTACGTTTGTCAGCAAAAAGGTAAAGCATGGCGATTTACTAGCAGCCTACACGCCTTCATGAAAGATAAATTAGAGTTTGATAACCCACATATAATGGATGAACCCATTCAAAAGGCTCCAATTTGTTACCATCAAATGAAGCAGAAAGAAGAAAACATGAAGTCTTGGTCAAACAAAAGGGGGAAAAAGAATTTCTTGAACAACAAAAATGAAAGAACAGTCAGAATGAAAAATCCAGGTCAAAAGGGGTCGAGTGGGATTCCAATTAAAAACCAACAGAAATTTAGATCTTAGAATGAACTAAGACAGAATGAGGCATATAGTTAACCAGAGACCAATCAAAATATGAAGCACCCTGTCGAGCGCTAGGGTTGTGGAGAACCCCATTATTATAAAAATTTCGCCCACTCCAGTCAGCCAAAATCATCTCCTAACATCTCAGAGGCCTCTATTATTGGTGAAGTAGAAAGGAGCATATCGGGTATTATGCAACCTTGGAGGATCATCAAGTAGAGTGTCAACCAACAATGGTGGAGCTTGAAGGTAAAATATTTAGCCATCTTGTTTCTGGTTTGATTGACTGTGGTGGAAGCCTAAGTTATATCAGCCCAAAAATAGTTTATTTATGTCATATGTAAAGCATGAAATTCAAGAACCCTTGGCTAGGATAGCTAGTTATAGGAGCTAAAATAAGAGTAACTACAAAGGCACGAAATTGCATAATTGATATAGTTGGACATCAAGTTAAGGAAAATATAATTTTTATACCACTAGGCTCCTATGATGTATTGGTAGGCAAGGATTGGTTGGAATATCACTGGATATTTGTAATTTTTAAAGATAAAACAATTAACTTTCTTACTAATGAGGGTTTCATAAAGTAAATCCAGGGTATTTGAAGGGAAGTCAAGATACGCCCCATTTCATCCCATCAGTTAGAAAAGTGTATTCATAAGGGTTGTCAAGTCTATATTTGTAGGTGTTTTATGATAATTCTAAGGAAAAAATATGAAATGATGAATTTGAGGGTAGACAATGAAAGGTGGTGACTAGAGTAAGAGAAGACCATGAAAATTCTCTCAGACAAGCGAAACGAGCGAAACCCAAATCCTATTGAGGATGAAGGCCGTAGGGAAGAGTTCCACAAGCAACAAGAATATCACACAGAGTTTGAGGGAGTTCAAGTGGGTAGTGAAGAGGAATATGATAATGTTACCTGTGGAAAAGGACCTAAAAGAAAAAAAATAGTTACAAGGGGAGTTTAAGAAAATCAAACCTCTGAATTATTATGAAGAAGTGCAGGAGTTGGTGAACACATGGATCATAAATATGAACATACATTTTCAAATATATGAATATGATGATAATATAAAGGAAAGGATAGTAGTGTACGAGTTGTAAAGGAAGGCCATCCTATGGAGGGAGGAGCTTAAAACTGGTCGAGGTATTGATGAGCAAGAAGTTGCCTGGAAAAAATTTTAGAAACATTTTATAGATAAGTATTTGATTGATTGATTTTATGATTAAAAGGAAAAACAATTCCGCAATATGAAGTTGGGACAATAGTCCATCAATGAATTTATAACTAAATTTTCCTCTTTTTTAAGATATGTTCCTTATGTCCATTAGGAAAAATCTAAAGTGCATCAATTTACTAGCAGCCTAGATGCCTTCATGAAAGATAACATAGACTTCGATAACCGAAATATAATGGATAAAGCCATTTTAAAGGCTTGAAATTGTTACCATCAAATGAAGCAGAAACAAGACAACACCAAGACTTGGTGAAACAAAATGGGGCAAAAGAATTTCTTAAATAACAGAAATGAAAGAACAGTAAGAATGAAAAGTGTAGTTCGAAATGGGTCGATTGGGCCTCCAATTAAGAACCAACATAAATTTACATCTCGAAATGAACTAATACATAATGAGGCATCTGGTAAAACAAAGCCCAATCAAAATATGAAGCCCCCTCTCCAACGCTCGAGTTATGGAGAATCCCATTATTATAAAAGTTTCGCCCACTGCACTAAGCCATAATCAACTACAAACATCTAAGAGGTCTCTACCATTGGTGAAGTAGAAATTAGCATACTGAGGATTAATGAAACCTTGGAGGATCATCAAGTGGAGTGTCAACCAACAATTATGGAGCTTGAAGGTAAAATATTTAGCCATCATGTTTCCATTTTGATAGACCTTGGTGCAATCCTAAGTTGTATTAGCCCAAAAATGGTTGATTTATGTCATATGTAAAGTATGAAATTCAGAAAAGCCTTGGCTAGTACAGCTAGTCACAAGAGCTAAAATAAGAGTAACTGTAAAGGTAGGTAATTGCATAATTGATACAACTGGACATGAAGTTAAGGAAAATCAAAATTTTCTACTGCTATGCTCCTCTAATGTATTGATAGGCATGAATTGGCTAGAATATCATTGGAGTTTTGTAATTTGTAAAGATAAAACAATTAACTTTATTACTAATGAGGGTATTAGAAAATAAATCCATGGTGTTAGAAGGGAAGTCAAGCTATGCCCTATTTCAGCAGGTCATTTATGCTAATTCTAAGGAAAAGAATGTCTGTTTTGGAAAATATACCATTCATCCAGGAATTTTAGGATGTATTCCAAGAACAAATTCTAGAATTTCCAACCAAAAG
>APFE030875157.1:0-13854 GCA_000404065.3 Pinus taeda
ATCAGATAGATGGGTACACTCTCTAATTTGGTAGAGATGGAAACAATCATGGGATTATACTTGTGACCGATGCCACCTGTCTCGGAAAGGGTGTAGGGAATGTTAACTCTCAACTGAATAAGGGTAACTCGATTCATTTACAAAATCTCTTTTATGTACCTAATCGTAAGAAGAACCTGGTGTCCATCTATGAAATGGAAGTCAAAGGTTTCAGGGTGGCTTTCATCGATGGAATGGTACGTGTTAAAAAATATAATTGTCAAAGATTATTTTCCTCATGGATTCAAGGTTGGAAATTTGTATCAAGTTGTAGGATGGTCAATTAGAGATCATGTCAATTGACATATTGCATCTATAACATCGAAGGTATAGCTATGGGGCCCTACCTGATGTGAGTCAAATGGTGATAGGGATGTCTGAATTCCAGTAAAGCATGAAGGTACTTGTCTGAGATGTACTGAAGAAAAATCTTATAAGGGGACCATTTGCCTCATGCAGCAGGTCCACAGGTTTGGAACAACTCGAGGAGTTTGAGATTCATGATCGGGAATCTCATGTATACAGGTGGAAGAAGTCCCTTTATGGCTTGAAGCAAAACACCCCGAGCATAGTATGAGAGGATTGATAGCTGTCTGATGAAGCTGAATTCACTAGGAGTGAAACCGATCCAAACCATTACTCGAAGGTTGTGGATGACAAACCTCTCATACCAGCACCTTATGAGGATGACCTATTTCTGACAGGTGCAAACCTTCTCATTTGCAGAAGTAAGAGGGAGTTGGATCTCAGATGTGGAATGATAAACTGCAATCTTGTGACTACCTCAAGGATCTTAACTTTTAGAAGTTATATGGTATTGATGTCAGACCATATTTGGGAAATGCCTCTGAGTTTCATAAACTCATTAGTGTTGATGTTCTTGGTGAAATTTCGTCCATACATATGTTTTGCAGTTAGCATGGTGAGCTCATATTTGGTTGAGCCTCAATGGATTAGTGCCAAGAATCTTCTAAGATATCTTCGGGGCACAATCTCTCATGGATTGAGATACACTGTTGGAAATATGAAACCGAATGAATATTCGAATGTTGAATGGCCAGGTAGTGTGGAGGATCTCTAGAGCACTTCTCATTTCTGGTTCTCTTTGGATTCTACTTCGATATCATGGATGAGCACGAATTAGGAGTTGGTTGCTATAAGAACCGCCGAGACCGAATACATAGCTATGAGTATGTTCTTGTGTGAAGCTGCATGGCTGCAGAAGCTCTTAAGTGAACTGTCTGTACACATGATGAATACCACTATGATTCCATGTGACATCTAGAGGGGGGATTTGATTATTGAGGAATCATGTATTCGATGATTTCTCCAGTAGATAGACATCAGATACTACCTTATCTGTGATATGGTAATTCAATGAGTGAGGAGGCTCCATCGCCTTGACACTGATGTACAGGTTGCAGACATTTTGTCAAAGCCCCGGGGAAGGTCAAATACGTGTCTTTCTCGAATGACTTGGATTCATTGAGAGACCTTCTTATAAGGGTCCTACATGTTGCTTGCATTGATCTTTGGGAGCTCTCGGGGGGCGTGGGGTACTTACTGGAGAAACATATGACCACAGGGCGACTCACCCTCACCTGGTGGTGCACTATGGAACAGGATGATTAGTTCTCGTGTGGGCCAGGATGATTTGTTCTTCGTGGTGACTATGGAATAGGATGATTAGTTCTCCTGTGGGCAAGGATGATTTGTTCTCTGTGGAAACTGTGGAAAAGGATGATTAGTTCTCCTGTGGGCGAGCATGATTAGTTCTCTGTGGCATCCACTGACAAGATGATTCGTTCTCCTGTGGACAGGATGATTAGTTCTCCTGTGAAGGCATCCTACCCATGCAATCTGGGACTAATGGGAAATACCTCTCATCTGATCAATCAGTAGGGAAATGAGGATAGGGACCATAATAGTACTATCGATGGATGCATCGTTGTATCTACTGTATTCCCTATGCTAGGATGACCTCCATTGATCTGGGATCAGTATGAGTGGTTTGAGACACTCTCGTGTGACATTGATCTCGGATTAATGAAACTGATATGGGATCAGTACGAGTGGTTTGAAACACTCTCTTGTAACATTGATTTGGGATCAATGAAACTGATTTGGGATCAGTATGAGTGGTTTGAGGGACTTTCTTCTGACATTGATTTGGGATCAATGAAACTGATCTGGGATCAGTATGAGTGGTTTGAGACACTCTCTTGTGATATTGATCTGGGATCAATAGAACTGACTTTGGGTCAATAAGAGTGATGTGACACACTCTCTTTAGATGAAACTAACTTTGGGTCAGTAGAGAATGGTATGCGACATTCTCGATCAATTCTTCTTTATGGTTCAGTAGAGTAGAGCAGAGTAGAGCTCATTAGGTTAGAGAAAAGCAGAGTAGTATAGGGCACTCATGGCAGAGATAGTACAGTTAGACATATGGATCAACGGATGGAGTTCTCCCTAGTTGAGAGGGAGTGTTAAAATTGGAAACTAGGGCCAAACTCCATGTGGGTCATCTTATTTATAGTAGTTGATGATTTTCTTAGATCCCACTCATCAAGAGGTGTAGGATTGATCTAAATATCATCCAATTCCGATAAGTATTCATGGAGTTATGAATTTATTTGCGTTATAAGACAATTCGTCAATGTTGACTAGCAACCAAATAAACCACACATGTGCTCAACGTTTTACTATAAATAGAAGTGGCCTTCAATTCATTTCAACACAATCAGGATCTCTTCCTCTCTCTACTTGTATTTTGGTTTTAGTAGGAGGAGAGATCCTAAGCAATAACGTTTCCCTAATCTAGAGGGTAGAAAGCCGGAAAAGCTAAAAAAGATGAAACTGCTAGAAGAGCCGGAAATGCCAGAAATGCTGGAACTGCTAGAAAAGTCGGAACTACGGGAAAGGTACAGCTACTGGAACTTCCAAAAAATCTAGAACTTCCAAAAAACCCGAAATTTCTAGAAATGCTGGAACTGCCAGAAAAGCTGAAAAATTCGGAACTGCTAGAAAAGCCAGAACTGCGAGAAAAGCGAGAACCACTGAAAAAGCTGGAAACGCTGAAAAAGCCAAAACTACCAAAACTGCCAAAAAAGCCAAAACTACTGGAAAATCCGGAACTGCCGGAAAAGTCGGAACTGCCAGAAAAGCAGGAAAAGATGGAAATATCGAAACTACTCGAACTGCTGGAAAAGCGAAAACTATCGGAAAAGCTAGAACTGTTGGGACTACCAGAACTATTGTGAACAACTGGAACTGCCAGAACTACCAGCAATAGCTAGAACTACCAGAACTAGCGAGAACTTCCAAAATAGCCAGAGCATCTATCTTCGAAGGAGAGCAGCATGTTGGGGACAACAAGCAAGCAAGGTGCAACCAACACATAGGTCAGGATGGCAACATGGTGCAGCAATGGAACACAATGTAGTACAGTGATGGGTACAGTCATGATTAATGAAGCGTGATGAGATGCAACATAGTGATGATGGTTGCAACATGGTGCAACGTGGTGAGGTGTAGCATGATTACAAAATGCAGCACAATAATAGGTGACAGAATAACCTTGGAGAATTACTTGAAGCAATATGTCTTCAATTGATCTCATGTATCATCTTCTTAGAGATGATCTATGCTATTATCCAGATAAGTCAAAGTGATGAATTTTGTTGTAAATGTACTATCTCTCTCTCTCTCTTTGTTGAACTATTGAAGAACATATAAGAAGAATTGATCAAGGGTTTCCCCAAATTAGGGTTTGTCCCTGGCTAGTGCGACATCTTGTGTTCTCTTGTCTTGGCTTGTCCTCTCTGATTTATGTTTATGTTCCATCTGTAGTTTACTTTAATGCTGATGTGATTGTTAATCTTGAAACATTATGGAGGTAACTGTGAAAATTGAAATAAATTGCTCTAATGATAGAACATACCTAAAATTAATAGGGTTCAATCCTCTCGTGTAAGGATTTCATCTTGAGTGTATTATAACCGAGCCTTTATTCGATGGTGAAAGGTATGATCCACTAAGGTTGGAACTTCGTGTGTTTTCCCTTTTCTTCATGTGGTTTATCCCACTTTAGTACTAGGTCACCCACACCAAAAATATTTTCTCCTGTTGATTTTTTATCAAACCAGTGTTTCACATGGTTTTGGTGACCAAAAAACATCTCTTTCAAATTGATGTTTTCTTCCTCGAGTTTGAGTAAAGTGTCTATCTTGCTCTGAATGAAAAGGCAAGGTCTACCTTGTGACTCTTAAGAGAGTTGCAAGGCTGGAAGATACATGTTCGGGAGAAAGATAACTTCTTTATCATAAACCAGAGATAGAGAGGTATTTAGGGAAGGCTTAGGAGTTACACAGTCAACCCATAATGCATTGGTCAATGCATTATACTAGTTCCTTTTCTCATAGAAGATGGGTTTCTTGATTATGTAGATAATACTTTTATTTGTCGATTCAACCGGACCATTTTCCCGTAGGTAATAATTAGATTCATGTTTTAATACAATCCCATTTCCTAATGCTAATTCATAAATTTTAAATGATGAAAATTAAATCACATTATCAAAGACAAGTGATGTTGGAATGCCAAACCTGGTTATAATATTATGTTGCAAAAAGTGGATGACTTCCTAGTCATTTACTTCTCTCAAGGGAACTGCTTCTGACGACCTAGTGAAATAGTCTGTCATTGTTGGAATATATGAGTGTTTCTTTGATGAATGAGGATAAAATTATCCAATAACATCTAGGCCACAATGCTTGAAAGGCTCCTCAACTGCTACTAGTAGTAGTGGGGTGACTGACCTCTGATCTCAGTTGATGCACCTTTGACGAGCTAGGCACTTGTGAATATAAGTGTGAGCATCTTTGAATAACATGGGCCAATAATAACCAACCCTCATAACTTTATGTTGTATAATGTCTCTCGCATAGTGACCACATGCTTATCCAATGTAAAAGTCTTTGAGTACCTTCTTTGTGTCCTATGGCTCAAGGAATCTTAACAAAACAATGTTGTGGTTCTTTCTGAAAATCCCTCCATGAACTAATTAGTAAGATAGATATTTTAAGTGGATTTACCTATTCTATTTATTTGATAGGTGCACGGGAAAGGTTCCATGCTCTATAAATTGTTGTATGTTATCATACCATGGCGCTATAGACGTGGATTGGGGGACATGTTAATTTCTATTTCCTACTCCCACCATAAAATATGTTGCTTAGGAGAATCTCTTGCTTTAGTTGCTAGCTTACAAAGGCCATAACCATTTATGGTATGAACTCGTTTGAACTCCAAATCATATTCTTGTAAGGAGGTCATCCAATTTTCCCTCTTCTCACACAGCTCCTGCTGCACGAACAATGTTCTTACTGCTGGATGAGGTACAAATACGATATTGTGAGCTTTTAAAATATAAGGCCTGAAATAATTAAGTTCCTTGTATACAACATATGCTTGTTTGTTGATGGTAGGGTAACTTAATTCTTGCCCTTTTAGGCTGGAACTCATAAAAGAAATAGGCTACTCATTTAACTCAACATCCTTTTGAGTCAATACGGACGCAATCAACAAGTTCAAAGAGAAGGTATAAAGTGAGAAGTATTTGCCATAGTATGGACTGAATGATGCAAGTGCATCAACAGTTTGCTGATTTATTTGAGAGAAAGCATCCTTTTCCCATTTATCCCATTTATATGTTACATATTTCTTAATCCTCTCCTATATAGTCTTAACTATCTATGTGTAATCATAGATTATATTTCTTAGGAAATTTATCTTTCCTAAGAAAGACTACATAGCCTTCTTATTCACTGGAAATGGGATCTATCTAATGAATATGACTCTCTCAAGGTAAATTTTAATTCCACTCTTTGCAATGATGTGCCATAAGAGAGTCCCTTTACACACACCGAAAAATGTTTTTCTTGGGATTAAGAGAAATCCCATACTTTCAACACCTCTCAAATATCTATTTTAGATGATGTACATGATTTTATATTCTCTTTGAAAACATAGTAACATCATCTAAATAAACAACTACGGTATGACCAATAAGGCCATGGAAATAAATGTCCATTTCTCTTTGGAAAGTGGCACCAACAGTCCTAAGTTTGAATGGAATCCTGTTGAAAGTAAATGTTCCCCATTTGAACATGAAGGTAGTTTTCAATAGATTAGGTTTCAGTACTAGCACTTGATTATAACGAGATAAACCATCTAGTAGCGAAAAAATCTTAGACCTAGATACTCTCTGGAGGATCTGTTCGATGGATGGCACTAGAGAGTTGTCTTTATTAGAGGCCCGATTGAGATTGCAAAAAGATACACATAGCCTTATTTCACCATAATTCATTCTAACTGGGACCAAATTTGAAATCCAAATGGAGTGTCTGACTTTAAAAATGATCTGATCATCCAAAAAATTTCTCAATTCCTTTTGGATGAGGGGTTCGAGCATTGGATGAACTTTTCTTAGTTTATTCTATAAAGGTTTTACCCCTTCTTTTATAGGAATGATGTGTTCGATAATATGAGTATCATTTGTCCTTAAATCGTTGTATATCCATGCAAACACATCACAATATTGTTTGAATAGGTAGATAAACACCCATCGTTCTTATGGAGAACAACACATACCAAGGTTTACATATTTCAGATCTTCTTGATTTCCTAGCTTGATTTGTTCAAATGATAACTTTGAACTCCGAGTATTTGTCTTGTTTGGTCCTTTAAATGAATTATGTAGGTCATATAAATTCTCTAGGGACACCACACCTTTAGGAATATTATTTCCTTGGCACTAGATACCTCATGTAGAGCCTGATCATGCTCATCCTATTCTATGCAAACATCTTTGAATATGTGAGGATTAGCCATAATGTGCAGTATCTATTGGTCATTATTGAAAACATTTAAATTAGTGATGTTGTCAGGCACATATGGTTTGTATATAATTTCAGTAGAAAAACCATTTCTCAGTGGTGAGATCCTAGTGGCTGCATTTTCTAATGCATATGCTACAACATTTCTAAGTATAGGAACATAAATAATATTAGAAGCTTTAAATGATTACTCAAACTCCATACCACTTGCAGATATTTTTTAATATTCTATGAAACACAGTGAATAGTATCCCGTACCTGAGTAGTGACCACCTCTGAGTCAAAAATTACCTTAAGAATCTCTACCTTCATATCAATGGATTTCTTTAGTCCAAGTACGAGCGCTTCATATTTGATAGTATTATTCGTACACTCAAAGTACAGATGACATGAAAGGATATGTTTCTTATTACATTGGTCTATAAGTACACAACCTACCTCAGAGCCATCCTACATCTTTGAACCATCAAAATATAAAGTCCAAATATTATTGGCTACTAGGTTTCTTCCTATACTACAATTAGAATTACTATGTATGTCTATATTATAAGATTCATTTGCACCAGCTACAGAGAAAGGAAGGAGCTCTAGTTGTTTATCTAGTGGAACAGATGATGAATGTGATTGATAACACCCAATTTTGGTTCCTAAGAAACAATTTCCAAAGATTATATCGACAAAAGAAACATGATCATTATGGCCTTCAAGTGGTGTCATGGTGTGTTTCATGTATGGCTCACTATTCACTCAATTCCTGCCCTTGTATGGAAATTATGCTTATAAAGCCATGGACTTTAAAGGAGATCGAGATTTGATGCTGCAACCTGACAGTCATTAGGGGCCTCAAGATAAGAATGTTTTTTAGAGTACTTAAAGTATTTTTTAACTTTTTAATGTTTATGTAATGTTTTTGATTTTATAGATCAACAAGTGCTAATATGAAGCGCTTGCTTGACGCATATGTGGCACTAGTGCGACTTGCGGGCATGCCTCGCTACGCGAGGTGGGGGGACCGACTACCTGGATCTAACGCGGGTGTGGCGGCTTCCTAAGATGGAGATGATGCGAAGAGTCTATGCGAAGTTTTGAGGAAATTCAGAGGCCTGAGCATGGGTGTTCCTCCTCTTCCCATGAGGGAGATCCCTTCCCATATGCAGCGACACACCGTCCATTTGCTTGAGTGATTTCTAGTTCCTCTTAGGAGGTTAGCTAGAGTTTTTTTTAGATTTCATGAGTAGTAGACTCTTAGCAGTACAGGTGTTACAACAAGCCTTAATAGAGCCATTTTGCACTTAAAACATCCAAGTTTTGGGAATTTTCTGATGTGAAACAATAGATTTGATATATATATATATATACAGAGAGAGAGAGAGAGAGAGAGAGAGAGAGAGAGAGAGATTGACACTTTTATAATGTAAATGTTTTTTAATGTTTTTGTAAATTTTTAACTATGTAAATATTTACTTTCATGCATGTATCTATAATAAACAAGAGAGGTGTCAATCTAATACATAGTTTACTAATGAGTCACCCAATGCATTAAATTCTCGAGGAATGTGTTCATATGTAATAAACTCAAATTGACGTTCTAAGAGTCGTACCTTAAATAATAACGTAACAATATTGGATTTCGAATGTGATAATGATTTTTCAATTGCATAACGACAAGTTGAGAGTCTAACCTGAACACCAACATTAGGGGAATTTTGAGGTCTAAAATGGGCCTCCTAAGAAAAATCTACAACCAAAATAAACTTTATAAGAACCAATAGGATTCAATATGATGATGTCAACCATGGGGGATGATTCACCATCTTTAGATTAAAAGGGTAAAAAGATAAAAAAATAATAAAATAATAAAACTATTTTTTCAACTTGTATTTCAACTTATCTCCTTAAGGTTTTATTCAAATTTTGAGAGGGAGTGCTTGTTGTATGCAAAATTTAATTTCTCATCCAAGGAGTACCCATGTTGGATATTTTCGATGGACACTACTACAAGAAAAATGAGAAATACATGAAAAAACATGTTTGCAATCATGTTTTTAATGTATTTCTCATTTTTGTGTAGCAGGGTCTATCAAAAGTATGCAACATGGGTAATCCTTGGATGAGGAATCAAATTATGCATCCAAAACGTGTTTTCATTTGAAATTTGAGTAAACCCACAAGGAGATAAGTTGAAAATACAGTTGCAAAAAATAGTTTTTTCTTTTTTCCCTCTAAAATTTGATGATGTAATCTAATCTTATGTTATTATTTTCACTATTATTTTATAATTTCGTGAGGAGGCCCATTTTAGACCTAAAAAATCCCCTAATTATTGAAGATGTCCCAAGATGACACTTTAGTGAGAAGTGATATTATAGACATATACTTAGCAATACTGTTGGTGGCGGTGCCACTCCCCCGGAACAAAGTAGTTTTAAATTAGGTGTCTAAATGACCCAACCAATTGATGCAATGTGTCATGTGTGATGGTTGGCACCATTTGCATATCCTACGTATAGTAAGGGTGATGAAGACATCTGCACAACGAGAAAAATATATGAGACAAATACTCCCAAATTCCAAAAATCCATTCATTGCAAAAAGAAGCAAAACTTATAAATATATAAAATTACAAAGCTCATGCCTAGTGCAATACTAGGCATAATACGTTTTCAGATAGAGCCCATTTCGAGGCTCTGCGAGTGGAATTCCTTCACTGTCCTAAATTTCATAGGAAACTTTTGAGTGGGCTTTGGTGACGACATATGGATCGATCCATAATGGTTGAAGCATTCCTGCCCCCAAGAGGTCGTGTTTCTAATCATAGAGTAAAACAAGGTTGTCTTCTTGGTAAGAATGAGGCTTGACATTTTTGTCATATTGGGATTTGACCCGACGCTTATGGGCTTCGAGTTCTAGTGTGGCATCTCAGTGGGTCTTATCGATCTGATTGAGATATAGCAAGCATTCTTCTTCTATAGAAGTGTCGGGCAAGAGTTCAAAAATGAGTTTCAATGAAGTAATCTGGCACTTGATATGTAGTACCACTTCCAGGTTATAAGTGAGGTGGAATGGTGTAAAGCCTGTAGCAGTTTTGACCGAAGTTCGGTACACCCACAATGGAGGATATAATGTATTGTGCCAGTGAGTTTTGTGGTTACCTACTAATTAGCCGATCATGGTTTTTAGGATGCCATTAATGGCTTCCACTTGTCCATTAGCGTGGGGATGATAGGAGGAGGATTGTTCCTACTTAAAATTGAGAAATTATGTTAAGTCAGACACCATGTGGTTATGAAAGTGAGAACCATGATCTGTAAAAATTGTGTGGGGCACACCCAAATGACAGATCACCTGATTGAACGAGAATAACACCACAATCTCTCCATAGGCCCAGAAAGTGGGAATGGCTTCAACCCATTTCGTAAACTAGTCCACAACACCAATAATGCAGTTGTGTCCAACAAAGGAAGTGGGGTTTCATTTACAAAGTCAAAACCCCATTTGGAAAAGGGGCCGATGGATATAATCAGGTGTAAGGGGGGCGAGGGTGCATGCATTTTCTTTGTAAATACTTTAGTGAAGTTATCTATAAAAAAAACAAAAAAAAAAAAAAAAAAAAACTTTTCAAATACTTATGGTGTTTGGAAACTAATCACATGCCTATTTATTATTTTATGTGATTTTTTGGGGACCGCATCTATAAATATTAATAAAAAAGGTTCATAAAAAATGTAATACTTATTGCCAAAAAAAATTAAAACTTAAGGCACCATAGAATTTCTTCAAATGACTTTAACAGTGATCTTATGATGACAAGAGACTCCTCACACATTTGAGGAAAATCTTAGTTAGGATATGACATTACAACATTTGGGGTCTCATCTGGAATATCTCTCAATCAACTAGTTTATGTTAAAAATAATCATTACTTAGTTTAGAGTTTTTCATTTTGTTAATTCTCTACTTTTGCATGTTAACTTTAGTGCATGTTCATATGCTAACTTTATTATATGTTATCACTATTATTTTTCATATTTTAATTATGCCTTGCATAATATAAATTGATTTCTTGTGTTTTTCAACTTTGTATATTGGTTATAATTATTAACATGTTGAAAAATGCAGCAAGAAATTCTCAATTTGACTTTGCCTTGATTAAATTGACAAAAATGGAATTTCCACATTATCAGACAACTTGGATGCAGTTAACTGAGGTGACATGGCTCTTGTCACTCAGTTCGCTCAGTAAATTTGGATTAGAGGGGTTAAAGTTTAGTTAAGCATGTGTGATTGCTAATTTCTAGCAATCAAGGTCAGTTATTTCAAGTTGTTTTTAGTCAAACTAGTTCCAACTATTGGAGGAACTAGTGGAGGGTTAATTGTGCAGTGGGACTTCAGTCAAACTCAATAATCATCCAATTGATTGATCAATCAACCCAAAATAGCTAGTGCATGCAGAGAATTCAAGTTCCCCAGCTGTGGTGGAGATTCCAAGGCAGTGTAACATCAGTTGTAGACTAGTTTTGAGTGTACAAGTGTTGCATTTGAGAGTACAAATGTTGCATAAATTAGATGATCATCCTTGGGAATTAAAAAATCAATTTGATTAATTTCCTAAATAGTAGGGTTCTAATTTCTTAAGGAATTGCGTAAAGAAATAGGGGCTCAATCATAGACGAAAATTGACTATTGACTAAGTCTGGGTCATATCTTCTCAATGAGCAGAGAGATAGTCTATTCCCTTGTAGGTTATGCTAAGAGCGAGCAAGTAATTGTAATTCATCTCTATTCATCATATTAATGCAAGCAATCATAAGGGGTTTTTAATACTTTCTTTCCCCTACAAAAATAGTGCGAGCATATGTGTTATTTATTATTACACGTTTTTTATTATGGTTCTAAATTGTGAATTATTCCATAGAGCAGTAGAGTAGGATTGTGTCTTGTGATTTAGATTAAAATTTCATGAGCAATTGCAATTCTACACCATAATTTCTACATGGTATCGGAGTAGTATTCACATTAGAGAAAGTATTTCAAAGTTGTTTCTCAGGAGAATCAAATTTGCAATTCAGTGCAGTAGGATCTCTATAGAGTTCGGAAGATGACCTTCAAGGGGTTGAGGATAGAGTATTCCTTGGAAGGAAGCTCTAATTTCATTGCATGGAAGGATCACATGGAGGCAGTATTCGATGAGAATGGATTGTTGGAATACATCAAGACATATGTTGCAAAACCATAAGCATATGATGCACAAAACCTTGCTTAGTGGAAGAAATATGTAGCCAAGGCGATGAGAGTATGGAAGGAATATAGGATCACATGGTCTCAAAAAACTCCACAAGAAAGAAACTCCTTTCGCAATGTGGAAAGCACTGACATAATTTTTTTGAGAATAGTAGTGACCATAGGAAGATGACAATCCAGGAGAAACTTTGAAATATTAAGATGTCGAAGAATGACACTATTCTACAGTATCTAAGTAAGTTCACACAAGTTCTTGATCAACTTGGCGGCGTTGGTGGTAATGTTGTAGAAGCTAACTTGGTAAGCCTATCCCTACTAGGCCTTCCCAAGAAGTAACGGGAGGGAGAAACTACCAAATTGGGAATGCTTATGGTCTGATTTGGTACATGAGGAAATAAGGTGGAATACTAGCGATGGGACTTCATCCAAGGGCAAGGATGAAGAAAAAATTGCATTGGTTGGAAAGGGAAAATGGAATAAATCACAATCCAAACCAGAATCTAGCTAAGGGGGCAAGAAGAAATATTTGTCCAAAATTAAATGCTTCCATTGTCATGAATTTGGACACTATGCCATGATGTGTCCACATAAAAAGGCGAGCAAGAAGAAATTAGGAGGAGGAGTAGGTGAATCTTTTGCTTCACAGTTTGAGCTTGACTTTACCCTTATCGCATGCATGGTAAGAAAAATGATGGGGAGTGTGTGGTACTTGGACTCAAGTGCATCGTTTCACATGAAAGTGTGTAGACAATTTTTGAGTGACCTGGAGGAGGACGACTGGAAAATGCACATCGAGATGAGGTATGACAGAAGGTACAACGTAACTAAGATTTGTATATTCATTTTTCAAAGGGATTTGGTCACCCCTCTTAGGTTCAAGGATGTCATGTTCGTTCTGGGCCTAAATAAAAATATCATCTCCTTTGCAGTTTTGAAAGACCGTGGTTATGATGTGATATTTAGAGAAGGAAAAGGATTATTAATACACATAGCCATGGGATAGGTGAAACAAATCAGGGTTCATGTGAAGAACCTGTATAAGCTATATGTGGAAGAATGTGTTGCATTAAGCACTAAGGTGGAGAAAGTGTGGAGTCATGATGTTGGTGAACTTTGGAACACAAGACTTGGTCACTTGCATCATGGCACCTTCAAGATTATGCAACAAATAACCACTGGCCTCCCTAAATGAGCACTTGACCAACAAGATGTATGTAAAGGGTGTACCTTGGGGAAGTACACAAAATCCACATTCCATGATTGGGAGAACAAAGCACATGCAGTCTCGGAAGGGATCCACTCTGATGTATGTGGACCTTTCTCAACAGCCTCCACTACCAAACATAAATATTTTGTAATTTTTATTGATGACTTCTCAAAGAAGTGTTGGATCTTGATCATGTAGAAGAAAGATGAGACATTCTCCAAGTTGATATAATTCAAGGCACTAATTGAGAAAGAAATCAACAAGAAGGTGAAGGCTCTCAGGAGCGATAATGGAGGTGATTTTGTGTTGAGTTAATTCAAAAATTTCTATGTGAAAGAAGGAATTCGACAAGAGTTGACAACACTCCATGAAACAAAACAAAATGGGGTGGCTAAAAGAAGGAACCATATCATTATGGGCGCCATGAGGGCTATGTTGCATTATAAATTCCTACCACTATATTGTGGG
>APFE030875164.1:0-12356 GCA_000404065.3 Pinus taeda
GAAAATAAAATAACATATATGTAAGGAAAATTTAGCAAGCAGTTCTCATAGGTACTTTCATACAAGCAATACTAAGGTACACAAACACAAATATTGTCACCACTTTTCAAGAGTTAGGAAATCCTTCCATGGATTACATTATTTTCATAATAACAAAAGACATCATGAGAATTATTCGAGTGATTTTGATGATGAAGGAAAACTATCGTGGCCCAATTCCTATCAGTTCCTATCATATTTTTCATTCAAAGCAACTAGAATACATCATATGTTGTAGCTCAAGTTCAATGGGAGTTACATAATGGTTAACTTCAAACATGAGCTTTTAAAAATGGTGTTTTCATTAGAACTAAATATCATAATGTGAAAGGATAAAATTTTGGGTGTGTTAAACAAGTACAAATGCCTTTTGGATGTGACAAAATCTCTTCATGATATAAAAGGAAGGAACTCTACACTCACTCTTCTACAAATGCCTCCCTTTGTAGAAAGGATTCCCTCAATGTTTTATGATATAAATTGAATATCATAATGTGGAAGGTTCAAATTCCAGGTGCATTAAAAAAGTACAAATGCCTTTTGGATGTGACAAAAGTGAAATGAGTTATAGTTATCAATTATGTTAAAAGTTATAAGGGGACATACTACTATAGATGAAATAAGCGAGGGTTTTCAATTACATTAAAAATATTGAAGATATTCCCTGCTGATTAGAGTTGTCGAAGAGAATAATTTTTACATATTTTCCATTGAGTGAGGAACAAAATGTAGAGTAAGGTCATAAGGAGAGAATCTATGCCAAAATGGTCCCATTTTCAACTCTTTTTTATTAAAAACAATTTGGTAAATGTTCTTATGATAGGGTTTGTAGTCTTGTTGAGTGATTTCTTGCTATATGGAAGTGATGTGGAATACATTAAACCATGGGTAGAGAAAATGTAACCCTTGGGAGGTTTAGTTAATCATTATTGTCTTCAAAATAACAATGAATCTAATCTACTCTATAGGGGACACACACATTATGGAAATATATTTTTATGTGCTAGGTACATAATTGGTTGTGCAAGTAGACATATTTTAAATCATTTAATTCTCTAGAGTAAACTATATTTTTTTGGAAGATACAAAGATGGATGCCTGGAGATTAGTTTCCTCTAAGGAATACATTCTTTAACAATCAATTTTCTCTCTCAACCTTTAGGATAAACTTTTTAATGGTTTTTCAGTCATAAATATTGCATATAAAACCAAACATGAATGGACAAAATATATTTAAATTAAAAAATAGAAAAAATATAAATTCTTTAAAAGTCACACTAACTATTTTGACAAAAAAAATCTTTATACTCCCCATATGGTTAAGGGAGCAGCTAGAAATTTTCCATAAATTTTATTTTCAAAATCTTTAAACCTTATAATCAAAGAAATGAGAAAAAAAAGAAAAAAGAAAAAATTCTAATATTATAATAGAAATAGGAAGAAAATTAAATACATTAAAATGCACATACATACAATGGCTTTAGTTTCTTTAAGGCATTGCAAATGAATAAATTAAAAATACATGAATTAGTTTGTTGCAAATGTATAAATTAACAATACATGAATTAGTTTGTTGCAAATGCATAAATTAACAATACAATAATTAAAGGAACATATTTTCAACATAAATTTAAAAATAAGTTTGATATCATTTTGATTTTGAGTGGTCAATCATATTAAATTAGAAAGCAGTCTAGGTGAAAAAATTTGGACACATAAATTCTACATATTAAATAATATAAACTAAATTTTTTAAAAATATCTAACTAGCAATTACACCATATGTTGCAAAGGAAGATAGATGAAATAGTCTTTTTCACTAGAGGTTTGTGATGCAATTTCAAGCAAGATTGTGTTTTTCTTAATTATAGTTTTGAATGCATAAATACCCTGAAAAAATATAGACACTTAAATTGTACATTTTAAATAATTTAAACTCAAATTTTAAAAAATATCTAACTAGCAATTGCACCATATGTTACAAAGGAAACATCGTAAGGCATGTGAAAGAGTGGCATAGAAGAAAGAAGATGTGATATGTTATGTGATTGAATTCATTATTTAAATTATAAATATGAATTAAGGATAGCAATCATAGTTTTTCCCATTGAATTATAAATATGAATTAAGGATAACAATTAGGGTTTTTCCCAATGAAGCATGTATAATACTAATCAGATTCGCATGCATCATACAAATAAGTTCAAATCATTTCAATATTTTAAATAAAATCCACATGAATCATAAAAATAGTTTGTTATCCTAATACTAATCAGATTCGCATCCATCATACAAATAAACTCAAATCATTTCAATTTTTTTATTCAAATCCACATGCATCATACAAATAATTTGTATCCTTTCAAATTTTTCATGCTTCAACTAGTTTACTATTGTATTAATCATATAATCTTCCATTACACAAACAAGTTCCAATCCATTCAAAAGTTTTAATTAAATCCTCATACATCATACATAGAATTTGAATCATTTCAACTTTTTCATTTACTGTCGCTAATAATTTTCATTTGGTGGGCCATAGCCATACATTGGGATTTCAGCAATGTCAAGAAACAAAGAAAAGATATTCTTGGTGGATATTATGTGGCCTGCACTTATTTCCATGACTATTCCTCTAAAAAATTGGAAGATCATTTCAAAATATGAAATGCCATACAATGAAGCTTCCAAACGGTAAATATTTTTAGGTAGCTTGGGGCATTATACCTCCCATATTATTGGTAATTAATGTGCATTAAACACAATATTCATTACCAAGTATCATTTCAAAATTTGTATATAGTCATCTTTTATTGTTCCTAATCAAGGTTTTTATTTCCCACTTTATGGTTTCTTGCAAGTCTCTTTCACGCTATAGGATTGTGCTTGAGAGTTCAAATATAGAGTCCTTAAGATCCTTGGCACTATTTGGAAGAGATGTTTTTAGACTTCATATGGCCAATATGGTATGTATTGTTTTGTATGTTGTAAGGATGATGTACATACCCATTTTTAATAATTGCAAATGAACTGTGTGTAGATATTCATTTGCTAATAGTCATAGTTTTGTCTCTTCATTTTTCTTGCCCATTGTTTATTTTTAAATGGAAATTGCGTCAAAGAAGTTTCATTACAGAGGTCCATCATCAAGCAGACATAGATATACCCATCGACCAAGGAAGGAGAGAAACAACCAACTCTTTTATGTCAACCAACTCTGATCTAAAAGTTGTAAGTTATCCCAAATGGACTGAATTAGTTACCTCATGAAAGGTTGTTGGACACAAGATTTTCCACTTAGAAGAAATATTAGTCATCTCATTAAATGTTTCTAAAGACAATATTTTCCACTTATAACGAATGCACATCACTATGATCATATCTTTGACAAACCATATCTTAGACATGCATGCTTGCTTGCTTGATTGTTCATGCCATTAGTTTTCCATGCAATGAGCATATCTTCAAAGTAATTACACTTTCAATAATATGAAGGGCCATTTCAAATTCAATTTAAAATTTGGAATGTATGTTTATCCTCTATTGCATGTTAGTAAATTTCATTTGAGTGGTAAATGCATTCTATATTTAATGCAACCAACTCATCCCACTATCAAACTTTAAGCTATAATTGTTTATGATAATATTAAAACAATAAAGTGTTATCACTTTTATTGGATGTTATACATTTCATTAAAATGAAAAACTAGTTAATAAAATAAATTTAAATCAACAATTATTAGAAATTTATAGTTTGTATTACATTTGCAAAATTCAAATATCCATTTTTTCTAAATCAATTTATGTATTAAAAAATAATAATATCATCCATAATTATATTACTTATTACAAATCTTGCAAAATGTTGGATGTTGAGTAATTGAAACAATTATATATGTGTGTGTGCGTGTGTGCGCGCGTGGGTGCATGTGTGTGTTATTATTTGTATTTGATGTTATATATTTCATTGAAATGAAAAATTAGTTAATAGCATATATTTAAATCAATTATTTTTAGAAATGAAAAATTAATTACTAAAATAGATTTAAACCAACAAGATTAATAATTTGTATTGCATTTTCAAAATTCAAACATTTTTTTTTTTTAAATTGATTTATGTATTCAAAAATAACAATATCATCCAAAATTATAATACAAACTTCTTAAAAGAAATTAACAAAAACCCCACTTACTTCCAACGAAGTGTTCTCCACGGTGTTTTTCGTGGCCTATAATGATTCAACGACACAATTATTTTTAATCGTCTAATAGATCAGATCAATGGTGTAAGATAATTCATGGTAGCACATAGGAGAGTTCTTCCTAGAGGGAAAAGCCTTACGAGGTAACAAGATTTGGGTTAAACATTTTTAATTAGGAAAATTCTTTTAAAAAAATATATTAATTACAGTTCATTTTAACTTAATTATTGAAAAAATGAGTAAAAGTATAACGAAATGTAGTTTTCAATTTAAAAAACTTAAAAATTTAATTTTAAAAAAATTAAAAATTAAAATTAATACTTAAATAGTACACTATTGGTAACAAAGACAATCAATTATATTGAATGCGTTAAGATAGAAATTAAGAAATATAATGAGCTCTCTACGATCGTTGCTTCTCTAGTGACCTTGTAATATTTTTTTTTTTAACAACATGGTGAATTGGTAACTATCAGACCTAATCTAATGAAGACCCATGATCAATTCTTGTAGATGCCATTATAACACCAAGAGTGTATCCGACAACTTGTAAGCAGATATAATAATTTCTTATGATTTTGGCAAGAGCCGAGACTCCAGCCAGTGGGGAGTCGACTCCTTGAGCCGCCGCACACCATAGCAAGACAATATACTCAATGTGATTTGAACCCTGACCTCGTGGGTTTCAAAAGAGACCTTGTAAATAGTAGAGGACCATAAAGGATCTGGGCTAGTAATTATGTTGTAAGGAATTTCCCTAGAACTCCCTTATTAACCACCTGTCCTCAATATGCACCATTCGATTTTTTGTTAGACGACTGAATTATACTCCTCCATTGATTTGAGATACACCGACATGTGCGAGTTGTTGTAACTGGTTTCTTGATAGAATGTGATGGAGCAGCCTTTTTGTTTAAGTTATTCAATTTCTTGATTGCACATAATGCATTTTTGTTTCAATTATTCAATTTATCGAATGCCAGAAGGCCCTTTTGTTTCAGTTATTCAATTTATCGAATTTCCTTTTGTCTGAGTTATTCAATTTATCGAAATTTTTTTGTTCAGTTATTCAATTTCTCGGAATGCCCTATTGTTTTAGTTATACAGTTTTTTGTCATTCATTTTCTTTATAAAAGTCTGATTTCATTCTCACCAAGGGACTGTTAATTTTGTTTAGAGAAATTATGAAACTAATTTGACAATGATTCCTGAACTTTTTGGGTTTGAATCGTGTGTGAGTTGGTTGTTGTATAACATATTATGTGAATAAAAAAATGGGAGTTGAACAGAGGAGAGTCCCAGACTTGAGCATAGAGGCAGAGAGTTATCATCTGCTTATCAGACCCTGCTTCTTAAAATTAATGCAGAACATCTAAGATATAGTGTCCATTTTCACTGCATGGGTTTATATACCAAAGAAATGGATCCAATGGTCACAGATCTACCAGAAGACCCTTTGCAAGTTTATGAAACCCTGTTTCATGTTTGTGGTTTTTAAGCCTCAAGGATCTCTCTTCTTGGCCCATTCAAGATGATGTATTAATACAAGTTTATGGTGTCAAAATTGAAATTTTCTTTATTTAACAATTACTACCAATCAATATGTTCAATCTTATGGCTAACAATTGCATCTGAGTTTCTTTCATACATGAATTCATTGCCTATTATTGACAGTTGTCTTTGATCTATGCAGGAAATGGGCTACGACTTCAATTATGACGATTACCACAAGTGCCTAAGAAATATTATGTCTTCTAGTTGGTGAATTTACCACTATCTAATGTTTTAACTTTCTACAAAATCAAAGGAAAGCCGATTGATTTGATTTAAATTGCACTGTTTACACTGTTTGGGATACCATTGATTGCTTTTGGCCAAAAACATTATCTTGCTACACTCACTAGCAATAAATATTTCTTATACAATTTTGTTCATAGGGGATTTCCATATGAGAATCTTAAACCAGACCCTATGCTGGAGAACTTGTTTTTAAACATGCCTCAGAGGAAAATTGTAAGATCATATGGATCCCTTAAAGTTATTTATATCATGACAGCACATGATGAAGTCCTAGGTTTATTTGGAAAGATATAAGCATATTTCTCAACCTTTTGTACCTTTGTTCTATAAAACTAATATTTACAAACACTGACAGTTCATGCTGCAAAGGTCCTTAACGAGTTGCGGGTTGGATGATTGCTTTGAAGGCATAATATGGTTTGAGACACTTAATCCTCCTTCATAAATCACTAAAAGAAATAACGACTTGGATATGCCCATGGATAACTCTATAACACCGAAGAAACCCACAATTTTCAAGCCCTAAAAAGAGACCATGGAGTAGGTTCTTTGCCTTGCAAATGTTGATCCACAAAGAATGGTATGGGACTAAATATTTTGATGACCATTTTCTTTCAGCTATCCATTTTTTCATGAAAATAAATTATACAATCCATTAGAAATCAATATAGGTGTACCATTAAGATTGACTCATCCAAGTATCGGTTAATATTTTGGTGATGGCCTAAAACAATAATGAACAAATCCTCCCATGTTAAAATGAAGGTAATTATAATTACTTGTTCTTGTTATGATTTCCACCACCAATATCAATGACGTGATTCCCATGCTAAATCCATCAATCGCTGAAATATTTTTTCTGTTATTGATTGATTGATTGATTAATCAAGAAATGAGTTTGATGAAATTTGTCGAGACATCATTCTATCACATGATCCACACCCATTTCACTTGTAAAACATTGTCCCTAATTTGCAAAGGAATGCAGCTGGAGCCACAAATGGGCAGTGCCATGTTTGGATTCACTCTTCTTCTTCTTCCACTTTTATCTCATTCTCTCATTGCTATAATAGCGTCTATATCAGAATATGGTTATCGTGTTGGAAGTGCCCAAATTAGATTTTCTGCAGTACCATTTCTTTTGGGGCACAAAGTAGTTATTAACCTTGCAATATTTCAAATGAAATCACTTTTATCATAATAACCCATAATAATAAGAAATTAATATATATATTATAACTATATATATATATGATTTATAGTAATATATATATATATATATATATATATTTATTATATATATATATATATATATATATATTAGAATTGTGGTGAGTCCACATCTTTTCTCAAATTCAAATATTTGTATAACAAATGAGCTATTTGAAAAAATTGATAGTTTTTCCATTAAAATAATATCAATACAAAGAAAAGATGAATAAAGACCAAACATTTAAAAGATGGAGCAGACATAGTAAATTATTTCTATAATTCTATACCTTATTTTCGTGTTTTCTGTATTTAGAATAATATTTGTAGATAGCATAGCCATGAGATTAGATTCACCTTGCTATATGGTCATGTGATATCTCTAAATAAATTGAAAATAAACGTTCCTTAATTTGTTTTATGTCTGATTTCGGAAGTCAGTGAAATTGGAAAAGATCGATTGTAAACTATTTTACAATAAACCTTTTAGTTTATCTGGAGTATTCTTAAATAGAAAGCATGCAAAGTATATATTTTTCTCTAGAATTTGGGCTGTTTGAGGGATGGAAATGCTGTGAGGCAACGATTTCTGAGATATTAAAACAGGTCCACTTCAACGTGATTAACTATTATTGGGAAAGGGATTACTATTGCATTGAGAACAGGGAGTTACGGAATGTGTAATCAGTTGTAGAAGTTTTACATTTGGAAAAGGGTAGGGGAATATGTATATTCATCAAACTCACATTCAATTTTTAGTTTATTATAGTGTAATATTTAGTTTACTATTAAGTGTATAGGCCTGGTTTTTATTGGAGTTGGTCTTACATAATTTTTATTTTAATTAAATGAATGGTTAAGATCTGTTATCAAAATATTCTTAGTTTTATACACAATCAAACTAACAATATCCAACTAACAATATCGAAGGTTTGCAAACTTTTTAAGTTTCAATATAAGTGTCTAATACACTACAAAATTCTAAAATATAATTAAAAATGTTATAAAGCACTCCACTCTCCTATCCACTCATTTCATACGTCTCACTCTATCTGTGGATTTCATCCCCATCTGCCAAATGCATTTGTTACATTCCACATCCACCTCTATCCATGAGCTTAGATTCACCCTTCCACATGGTCATGTGGCATATCTAAATAAATTGAAAATAGAAATATTATTCTCTAGTATGTGTGCTCTACAACCATATTATTCTCTGATCTCCGCCCTCTACAACCCAATGTAGGTTAGATGTGTAAACAATTTTAAATGCTGGCCTAATTTAAAAAAAATAAAAAAATAAAATTGTAGGTTAGATGTGTAAACAATTTTAGATGTTAGCCAAATTAAAAAAAAAACAAGAAGTTAGAAGTGATTTCAGGATGAGTTTAAACCATAGTTACCAAATTCGAATTCAGATTCGGGTTCGAATTCGATATGATACATAATATATTCGACTCTATAAAATTCAATAAGGAAAAAGTTCGACACTATACATCTTTCTGAAATGAATATATGTTTAGCTTATAATCATAATGATAATAATAATAATGTTAATTTCATAAGAATTTGAATTTTAGAAAACCTATGATGTACGATGAAGTAAATTGTTTTGGTCTTTATTTATGGATTGATAATTATTAAACATTTACTAACCATTTAATTTATATTAATTGTGCTTAAGTATGTAAATTTTCTATTTCAAAATCGTTATTTTTTAATATTGATAATTTAAATAAATTTTAAATTTTTTAAAGCTAATTTAATACTAAAGGTTTTAATTATTTGAAAATACATTTTATAGTGAATTACTCGTGCGTTTACCTCTTTTTGTTAATCATATGGGGAGTGAGATAATTTATCTTATTTTGGTTATTGGATTTGTGTGTTTAGTATAGAGTTTTCTCTTCAAAATAACATGCACACATTACTTTGTATGGTTTGAAGTGTAGAAACAATTTTCATTGTTTTTTTCTTATTGCTTCGCCGTGCTCTTTTATTTGTTCTTGCAGTTTTAGATATATTCTCTTAGTTTATTTTTAATTTTTATACAATATTGAACAACTAAAAGTTTATCCTAGGAGACTAGAAAGAAAATTCATAGTTAAAAGAATGTATTCCTTAGATAAAACTATTCTCCAAATTTGCATCCTTGTATTTTCTAGACAACTAACACACGTTTCAAGACATGGGACTATGAGCAAGTATTTCTGGTACCAAAACATGTTCTTAATTCAGGCTCAGTTGAATGGATGTTTGTAGGAGGACTTTCATCACAACAAGCGACATCAACACAAATATGATTAGCAAGGGAACCTATTTAGGTATTTTCCTCTTAATAAATCTTCCTTTGTCCCTAAATCATCAATGGAGAAAGAACCTAGGAGTTTTGAAAATGTGGCAAGAAAGAAAAAATCCAGTAAAAAACCCTCCTTGGATGTTGATTTCATTGGAAAATATCATGTAATTGAAATGAAATGTTATCCAAGAACATGGTGGAAACATTAAACAAGGTTACCATTAATCCTAAGGAGTAATCCCACCAGTTATAAGAAACTAGGGAAAGAATGATATAATGAATGAAGTGAAGAAACAATAATAGTGGAGACAACAAAGACACATAAATGGATTAAGACGTTAGAGACCTAACAGACTTAGAGGAATGTGAATATATGGAGCTTAGCAAGCTTGATTTGCAATATTTAGTATTAGAATGGGATGGAAAATAGACTGACTCAATATTGAATCAATAAATTCAAATTTGACAAAAGCCTTGATAAAAAAAGGATAATTTTAGGAATAAAAAATACAATATAAGCATCACTAGTCTATCTCTTTATCAGTTGAAACTAAAACACTAAAATAATGATAAAAATAGGAAAATAGAATAAAAGGGTGTATAAAGAAGAACTAAGAAACTTCTACAAGAGTTGAGAAAAATGCCAGTCAACTTAAGAATAATGGAATTGATGATGAACATGTTCCACCCCACCCGCCCAAATGCCCAAAGAATATACTATCATAAATTATCAGATGAATGAATGAAAAAACAAACATTTATTAAAAATAAAATTATGAAAGAAAAGCCAACTATGGCTATTCTATAGGAAACAAAGTGCTCATTTGATATGCTATCTAAAATTGATACTACTTGTTCAATAAACTATACCTCAATGAAATTAGATGTACATGAGGCATCAAGGGGGACTACTTTATTATACATCCACCATGAGATGATGCTTTCAAACACCTTTCCTATTCAAAGAATTGTCACAATAAAGTATCAACTAATATGTTTGACATAAATGGGCTTCATCCCATTTTTTATGGACCCAATCTAACTAGGAGTATATGTTTTTCTTTTTTCACAATATTCAACCCATCCCTTATATTATAGGACATGGTTACCCATTTGTGGAACAATATTTATGGTTGAACCCTTGGATGAAAATAGGGGAGGTTGATATGGATCTCGGTGTCTAAGATTTAGAAACCATAAATGCTTATAGAGAGTAGGAGAGAGAGAATACAAATATGCTCTGAAACAATTCTTATAAAAACTTTAAATAGAAAATACACACAGTGAATACATAACAATATATGAAAATAGAATTATTCTTTATTAAATGGAGAAATCATTTATCCTACATTTTGAAGGACACATTTGTCCTTTTACAAGCTGACACCCATTATTTATGGTATTCTAGGTGCCTTCTTGAGTTACAATGCCATGGGTAAATACCATGTGTGGATACTACTTTCCATCAGGATCAATATTTTTCCCTTAGGAAGAAATGGTTCCCATTGTGTCAAGTTCCCTTGTGAGAATCTTTCGTTTAATATGAGCCAATGAATATAAGGATTTTGCATGGTTGACCCATAATCATGGTGAGCAAAGGTCAAAGGATATAGTATCCTATAACGCTTATGGGCTAACTTTGATATTGATAGTGTCTAGCCTAGAAAATGAACATCAATGGAAAGGGTGTTTTTGTAGTTGAACCATAAACATGGGTTTGTAGGTGACCCACAACTGTGATAAATGAAGTTCAAGAGATATTGATACCCCATGACACTTGTGGGCCAACTATGATACAAATAGTGTATAGATAGGCCCTAGATTGTAAAATCTCCATTTTCATGGGTCTATGATGGAAGTTTCCCTAGAAGGTTATAATTTCAAATGTCTTCATCTTGTTGTGTATGATGTCAAACGTTTTCACCCAACTAGTGCCAGTGACAAAATCCTTTTGTTGGAGGGGGTCCAAAATGATAATATTCCATTGGAATGGGCTACAAAAAAAAATATTCCATTGAGAAGGGCCAATATCATAAGTATTCGATTGGAAAAGGATTTTCCAATGGAAAACCTTTGAAATCTTACATAGGTGAGGGGTTTGGAAACATAAAAAATATTCCAATAGAGTTCTTAGTGTTGTGTGTAGAGATCTGAAATATTCCACTCATTTTGGATGTGATTTGAAAGTTGAACTGAAATATTCAATATGTATTAGCTACAATATGAAGAAATAAGAGGCTCTTCACTCTAGGATCTCATGCATAGGTACTGGGCAACACATCAATGGGAGAATATATACATGAACCAAAGGCTTGGATCATTTTTTGGAACCCTACCACATGACATACATACCTTTCATTACCCCTATTATGGAGCGCAAACTCACCATGCACTATGGCCATCATTTTTTGTTTTGTGAACATGTATTTCTATGAAACAATTTTAGCTTCTTGAAACATGTGGGTGGTGGCTAAAATATTGGATGGTATGAGATGAAATATAATGAATCCATTCAGACCATTTCCTATGACATTCATGGAAACTATGACATCACTCATGTTGATGTAATTGTAACCTTAAAATCTATAAATCCTAGGATTTTATATTCTTGAGAGGTTATAGAGGGATCCTGTGCTTAGCATAGTGGTCACCCTTTTTCCAAGTATCTTGGCAAGAAAAGGGTCAGTTTGAATGTTGGGGAGAACCGTGAGCACTCTAGAGGCTTGACAGGTAGTGAGCCAAGCATAGGCCCTATCCATGGTATCCTCCACATCATTATAATGTACAACATTGTAGTATGGGGTGTG
>APFE030875168.1:0-17730 GCA_000404065.3 Pinus taeda
AACTTTCCAAGAGGAACCAAATTCTTAAGTTTGCAGGCACCAACCTGTCACTGCCACTGTTCTATCGTTTCATACAATTTTCATACTGAAAACATAGGCATACAAATTACAAGTAATATACCAACTAATGATTGTCTACATATTCAACTTCTGCATTTTTCTTTCTGAACACTTGTGGAAGTCATCCTCTTATTGCTCACTGTAACACCTCCTCCGTTCTCTTCCTTCTCTACTCAGGGCTCTCCACTGTTTCCACCACAACACTACCCTTGCAACACTCTGCTCCAATACAAAACTCTCTACACTTCTCTCTTGCACATATCCTCACACTCTTACTCAGCTCAATCGAGGTTATGCTTTTTTTTCCTGTGCTTGTCTTAGCTCGATGTAGTCACTATCATCATCAATTCTTCCCAAGCATGTACCCCTGGCATGGCACCCCCTTCCTCTGCTAATTTACTTTTACTCCATTTTTGTTGCTACATGAAAATCATAAGGATGGGCAATGATCACTTATTTTTCATACTATTGACTCTCCATGTTGTGTATTAAATTTTAGTCCCCCTTACATATTTCATAGAGACTCCCCATGATTATTTATGGCTCATGGATATCTACGTGTACATCCTCATGGAGTATTTGTTCTACATTCAAGACCACAATTGTCGATTCATACATATTTAATACACCTTTGTACTGCTACTCTATTGATGGATTTACACAACATGACACTATCAAAGCCTTTTCCATATTGACACTTTTAAAAATAGAATCCATACGAAAACAATGAACTCCGATCTTCCCTTACCCCTTTTGTATAAGCCCCTTTTTGGCATTCTTCTGCATAGGACCAAGGGTAGTGACTGAGGGCTCTTCCTCAAGGTGCTAAGACCTTCAGACACTCGAAGAGGGCTATATTTCCTTTATTAACCCCTTACACATGGTTTCATGTTTGTTTCAAAAAATCGACATTTAATACCAAAGGAGGCCCTTTATTGAAGATTTTTGTCTGTTGCACCTATGCCAGCCACCAAGGATCACCGATCACCAATTGACAATAGGCGATAGGCACCTTGTACTCAGCCCTGGACTTCGGTTCCCTTAAGACTTTTCGACCACCTGTTGTTTTGCAAATCAACAAATTTCCATTGTGGCACATGAGCCAACCATTGCAAACCTTTTATCGCTGATTGCCGAAGTGATATCATCACCTGCCACGTGCTGCTTTCTGACCAGTGACACATGTCACCCAGATATGGCCCATTAGGCCATCCAAAATAAAGAAACAGCTTGCCATGTGTTCCTATGTACCGTGACATCATGCTAATGTAAAAAACTACGTCTCCCTTATTGGAACCAAATATCGTACCACTTATCCTCCTTGAATCTCATCTTAGACTACCATATGTCCTCATTGGGCCCAACTGAATGGCTCCATGTGTCCTCTTGGAGGAGATAGAAAGAGGCCTTCCATACCTAGTTTTGCAATGAATTCCTTTGTAAAAATATATTTGGTTCTCCTAACAATTTAACAAGGAATGCACATTTCCTGACATTTAGCTCAATTGACGTTAGAAAATTGATGATTTTTCAATTCCTATCAACTTATGAAGTTGTCGATCACTGATCGCTAAACTTCCATATTCCTCTAACATTGCAAAATCGAAAGTCATTAATTGGTGAACATGTTCACTATGCAACGAACCTTGAATCCCCCAATCACTGATTGTCGGGACCTCCGATATGCGATATTGAAAATCACTAATTAATGGTTCACTTCCGTTGTGCACTAAATTTTGAACCCCCAGATTGCTAATTTCAAAGACCTCCGATATGCAATATTGCAAATCGCTAATTGACGGTTCACTTCTGCTATGCATTGAACCTTGAATCCCCCTGATCGCTAATTTCCAGAACCTCCGATCTCTAATATTCCTCACTGCATAAGGCTTGAATCACCCTAAACTTTAGTAGGCCATATCTTCAAACCACAAGTCCATTTCTAGACTTCCACATACCTTTGTAAATTTCTTCCAAGGCACTTTCCAATGAGAGGAGTCCAATTAGCCACTGAGCCCATACGCTACCTCAAAATATGGCTCCAAATTCTCTACATAGTTGGAATCACAAACACAAAGGCATGAAGCCCCATCATCAAGATGAGCCTTTTTTGACAGCAGTGCCAACACTTACATGAACAACCATCTTCATACCGTCAAATGTCCAACAATCTCCCCCTTTAGCATTGATGGAAACACTACAAACTCCCCGTCAGGCTTGGCATGATCTGCTGTGATGCCAAATTTATCCCCCTTTGACATCAATGGAAAAGAAAACTTCACTTGCACACCCCATGAACCAATGAAACCTACTCTCCCATGAGTTCCTCTTGCTAAGTAACTTCCACCTCCTAATAAAATGAAGTCATTTGGAGGTAGGAGTCACAATTCCTATCTTCTTCTTGAGATACTCAAATGGTTCTCTTGCTTGTAATTGGTTTGGTTTATATATATGTATATCCTTTAGTTTTTTCTTCATCCATATAATATGTGTACAAAAAGTCACAACAGCAATATATTCTGCTTCAATAGTCGACAGAGAGATTGAGCCTTGTTTCTTGCTAACGGATGATACCAAGTGGTCACCCAAAAGGAAAGTTGCACCAAAAGTACTCTTCCTGTCATCTAGACTTTCAGCCCAATTTGCATCTATGTAAGCCTTCATATTGAAGTCTTTACTCTTGGCATACCATAGACCATACTCTATTGTACCATGAATATATTTGAAAATCCTCTTAACAACCACCACATGAATTTCTCATGGACAAGCCTAAAATCTTGCCACAATTCCCACTGCTTGCATGATATCTAGCCTTGAAGATGTCAGACACAATAAGCTTACTATCATCGGTCTGTATTCAGTCTTATTTGCCTGTGGAATTGCATCTTCCTTGCACAGTTTACAACCTATATTCATGGTTGTGCTAACAGGTTTGAAATCCTCCATTCCAAATTTATTCATAGTTTCCTTGAGGTACTTGGATTGAGATATAAAAAATCCTCGTGGAGACTGAGTAATTTGAAGACCCAAGAAGAAGGAAAACTCACCAATCATGGACATCTAAAATTCTGTTTGCATACAGTTTGCAAATTGATGCCCCAAATGCTCCACTTTGCTTCCAAATATTATGTCATCCACATATACATCTATTACTAGTAGATAATCATCTTCAGATTTTACATAGAGATTGCTATCAATTGAGCCTTTCTTAAACTCTTGTTACTGGAGATACTTATCCAGCCTTTCATACCAGGCTCTAAAATCCCGTTTCAAACCATACTTAGCCTTCTTTAGTTTCCATACAAGTCATTCACTGGAGGAGAGTAGAAAACCTTCAGGCTGCTCAATGTAAACCTCCTCTTCTAAGTCTCCATTGGGAAAGACAAACTTCACATCCATCTGATAAAATTTTATGTTCTTATGAATGGAAAGAGCAAGAAATATTCTTATGGCTTCTATTTGAGCTATTGGTGCAAAGGTTTCTTCAAAATCTACCACTTATATCTAGGCATACCCTTTACAAACAAAAAGTGCTTTGTTCTTGATTACTTGACCCTTTTCATTCAGTTTGTTCTTGAAAACCCACTTGGTTCCAATAAAAAATTTCTCTTTTGGTCTTGGAACAAGCACCCATGTATCATTCTTTTCAATTTGGTCTAGCTCCTCATTCATGGCTTTCACCCAGAACTTATCTTCACTTGCTTGACAAAGGTTCTTGGGTTTTATCTATGACAATAGATCCAAATTTGCATGATTCATACTTCCCACAAGTTTCCTTCTAGCCTGGACACCCTATCTTTGATCTCCAAGAATCTGAATCTCAGGGTGTTCCTTCTGCACATACCTGGAAGGCGTTTTTGGCCTTGAAGATGTGCTTGCTTCCTCACCTTCATTGTCTGAATTTGTTTCATTCAGATAATTGACCCTCAATTCTGAACTCTCTTCATCATCTGAGTTCAAATTTCATTCAGAGGGTTCAGGTTGTGAGCCTACTTCAATAACTACTATGTCATTGTAGTCCGTTATCTTCCTTGTCCTCTTGTTGTAGCATTTGTACCCTTTGCTTCGAATACAATATTCAAGCAATATTCCTTCATCAATGCAAGTCAATATTCCCAAGTTTCTTTTCATTTCTTTTAATGAAGCACTTGCTCCCAAACACCTTGAGGTGTTTAACTAATGCAGGTATACCCTTCCATAACTCATATAGACGTTTTTCACTGTCATGCCTAAGATGAGTTCTATTTGACAAGTATATTGCCTCCTAATGCCTTGCTCTTCAAAGAATTACTCAAACTCTATTGAGGTGAAATCTCCCCCTCTGTCGGATCTTAAGCATTTTATTTTCAAATCTTTCTCATTATCTACGTAAGCCTTATACTTCTTGAATTTCTCAAATGATTCCAACTTTTATTTTAAGAGGAGAATCTAAGTATCCCTACTGAAACCATCAATGAACAACAAGAAGTACCTTTCTCCTTTTGATGTTTTTGTTCTAGTGGGGCCACAAATATTTGTGTGAATAAGCTCCAGAGGTCTAGATGAAGAGAAATATTTTGATTTGAAATAAGTCTTGGTCTGCTTGCCAAACTGACATGACTTGCAGATGGTGTTATCAAGCCTTGACAGTCTAGGCAATCCTTTTACTGCACATATCTTGCTTATCTTCATCAAGCTGTCAAAATTAATGTGCTTGAGCCTTGTACGCCATAGCCATTCTTCGCTTGTTTTACTCAAATAACAACTGACCTTTGAGTCGTTGAACACATAAAAATTATTATGAGTTTTGATTTCCTTCCCCACTATTGTGGCCAGCAACAACCCCCCTTCTTATTTAGTTTTATCACTAATACTAAATAAGTGGGGGCCCTTAGTCAAAAAATTTAAAAATCAATTCGTGCTTGTATTTCTTTTTCAAATAAAACTTACCATCATAAACTTAGGAAAATACCCTTGAAAAATCTGAAAAAGCTTAAGTTTTATGATATGGTAAGATAAAATCACTCCTTAAGAAATATCGCATTGCAAAAAGGATAATGGATACCTCCTTGCAAGCAGAATTCTAAGATTGTGAGATCACAATGCGAAACTTCATCGCATCGCATGTATTAAATATCACTTACGCTGAAAAACCTCAAACTGCCAATATGCGATGGCGCATATCACAAATCGCATTTTGCAGAAAACACATTAATAGATGATTGTCATATGCTACACTCCAACAATATTGCGATGTTGCAATATGCGATATTGTGAAGCAAATCGCAAAATCGCTTCATCGCAGATCTTTCGGGCTCATTCTTCAAAAAAGTATTTTCCATAAATCGAGACCTGGTTATGTGCTTTAATGCTCATTAATGAGTTAGTTGCCAATTATTAATACAATATGGTTTCGTGCTTATCGAAGACCCATTTCACGTAAGGTGGTATATTTTAAATGTCTTTTGAATTTAAAATATTTCTCGTCACCTTTCCTTATCATTATTCTCACCTCACTTGTAAACTGTAGGAACAAAGAACATAGAACTATACAAAGCAATATTCAAGATATTATGGGAAAGAAAGGCAAAGCTCTGAGTTCTGAAGACAAAGAAATGACGCCATTGTACACAGACACTGCCTGTAACAGAGACGCTGGCATTACTACCTAGGAAGGCATGTACAGTCTACTTGAGGAAGAGAATCCCAGAGTAATGGAGGTTACAGCTACTGCAGGCTCACATGGGTCTTCTAAGGCATCCATTACAGATCTAGCTTGCTTGTTCTTACACTAGATAGCGGCGAGGCCCAAAATTCTTCCCTACACGGACATGGTTAAATGGGTACTAGATAGCACTGACATAAAAAACAGACAATTGAAGACTCAGGGTCAAGTACTTATCGGCTCGTTCACTCCCCAAGATTTGAAGCTTATGTACCATTTACCAGAGCCACAGGTGACTTATAACAAACAGTTCATAGAGAAGTTTGCTAAAGAAAATGAAGACCTCGCAGAATGCACCAAAGACTGGTCAAGGAGAGATGAACCACTAAAAAAGGATAAACATGGTATGTATAGTACTAGTTCTCTCACTTCCCCGTATTGCTTTGCTGCTGCTATGCTCTGTAGAATTTTTGGGAAGCCAGACATTAAAAAAATTTCATCTGAATAGCTACCCTTATTGGATGCCGCCACTAATGCACTGTTATGGATTGGGCTAAAATATTGTCTGACAACTTAGCCACAGCTATTTTAAATTACCAGTCTAAAAGAACTGTTTCTCAGAGAATTTATCCCCCTTTCTACTTATCGGCATATGTGATAGATGCAATCTGTTATGTTTCCAAGTTTCCTCTAATGGTTTGGAAATGGACGACTCAAGACCCCTTACCCATTCATATTTATCATAAAGAATTGTGGGATTCTAATTTCACTCCGTATTTCTACAAGATTTGTCATGGAATCATGTTGCCCCTGTACAAAATGTTGTATGATAAAGATGCTCCAAGATTTTCTCCAGAAGCAGAGATAGATATACTCCATGTCGTGAGATGGTTCAGAGAGGAACTGTTTACATATGTCAGGGTATTCGGAAGTCTCGCCTCCCCTCATGTTTTACCTTTGTATGTTCCTGACAAACTCATGGCACAAGAAATTGCTTATCATACCTGTGGAGAAGGAGGTTTGACTAAAGATTCGAATGAAAAAAAGAAGGCTATTTGGCCACAATTTCCTGTGGCCTGTGGGGCCTTTTCACTATTTGATGTAGGTCAGCATTTAAAGAAGTGAACAACATAACATGTCAACAATTGTTCAAATTTCCAAGAAGACCATTTGACCCTTATGATATTGCTAAGAATTTCACTACTGCAGTCAAAATAAAGGTATTTTATAAAGAAGATGATCTTTTTGATGACATGTTCCAACAGAAAAGTATGATTAAAGAAGTTCTGCATTTGGCCCAAATGCGATTCCCTCCAAAACAATTTCCAGAGTTCAAAATATACAAGGAAAGGAGGTTAGCTAATATCCCTTCGGAAAAACTACACTTGGAACCCGTAAGGGAACCAACTCCGAGTATCAGTCTCAGTGGAAGTTCAGGCACAAACAAATCTAAATCTAAGTCCAGGAAAGAAACATCAAAACATTCCAAGAGATCTGAAAGTGACCATGATAAAATCGAAGGGTCGATAAGGGATACTGCCCAGTCAAAAGAGCTCCCACAGCAACAGGTTTTGACCTCTACACAGGTAGATCCTCCCCCTCTCATCATCCAACCACCATTAGTCAGAACCAAGCTAGATAAGGAATGGGAAATGTTCAATGATTTAATCAATATTGAAGGACAGAGCACAAAGACACCTATGGGTAATGCACAGGCAACAAAAGATATAGTCACGGGAACAATTAGCAATGTCTTAGAAATGGAACATATTCCCATTACCCCATCCTCTGAACTTATTCTTAAAATAGAGGAAATTCCTCCTCTTGATGTATTTTATAGTCCACAACACAAGGCAGTAGTGAGAAGACAAAGAAAGAAAAGGAAATTAGAAAACATGCTCTCTCATGATGCAGAGCAATTAGACATCCTATGGAAAGATCCTACCACCGATCCCACTGAAAATCTCACCAAATTATCCCAGACCGCAGGAGCATATGCCTCTGCGACCATTGATAAAGATTCTGAGGTACAACAACTACTAAAAGAGAAGGAATACCAAATACAGGTTTTGCGGCAACAACTGCAACAAGCCAACACCAACAACAAAGCACAGAAACAGCGTGAAAGATTACAACTGGACTTCCAACAAATGCAGATAGGCTACCAGAACAGTTTGGCTGAAAGAGAAAAGAAGTTACATGATATGCAAGAGATGCACAAGGATGATCCTAAGCTTAAAATTCATCACAAAATCCATTTCCTTAAATGATCAACTATTGCAGCAACAGGAAGCATTGTGCCAAAGAATAACACAGTGGAACTCTTATTACGAAATAAGCGATAAAATCACTAGTCAAGTCGTGGATTTACGACATGATTATGATTTAATTGATAGAAGAGTTACTAAATTTTGGCTTGGAAAGAAATAGAATAGGGGAAAAGAGCAGGCGCACCAATAATTAAGGACAATCACAAAGAAATGCTCTTTAACAAATGGGATGCACAAATCAGGAAAGCAGAGCAAGTGGCAGAAGAAGCCGCCACAACAGCGAACAATGTTATTGACTACGTAAATGAAAATTTTCACAGGGCAAATCTGATCTCAGAAACCACTCCAAGGTATCTACCAAAAGCACAACAATTGCAAACAAGCTGGAGATAGAAGGCTCAAGAAAAGGCAGAATCAATCAAAAGATTAACTAAGTTGAATTGGGATTCTTACTAGGCATATTTGGTAAAACCACACAGCCAATGCATGACTCTCAAATGTGTCATCAATTCTGCCGAGAATATGGTGCCAGCTCTTGCCGATTCCGTTTTCGTTGGACAGTTAAAGTCGGAAGTCAGCCAGCCGACTCTACTCAAGCAAACGCCGAACGCTTGTGATTTCAAGGAACAGATGCATAAATAGTTAGTTGTTAGTTTTAGTTTTAGATTCAATGTTAGTAGTATTTTTTCTTTATTTTTGCCTGAAATGAGGATGGTCATTTAAAACATATCCTACATTTTTGTAATAAGTTATTTTTAGATTCAGTTAGTAGTATTTAAACCCTACTCATGCATTTAGAGAAGGGTCTTGAAATTTGTCAAAAACTTGTCCTCAGAACATGCACTTTTGTACCCTCCGAGGAGGTTTTGATGAATGAATGGAACAGGATTTATTGATATCTGCTTTTAATATCTGCTACTGATGTTTCACTTCTGTACTCTTAGTGGATGTTGGATTAAGACGAGATAAATGATTATCGCTTGAAGCTCATGGGTATAACTAGTTATCAATGGTACTTTTATCTCTTAACTCTTTCTGCCTTTGCGTTAAAGTGATATTTATGTTTAGTTGTTTATGTATTGATGTGTGAATGATTAAGTTATCATTTGGCACTTCTGTATGGTGACAACTATTTATTTATGCTTAATATATGAGTAGCTTATTATGTGATATGTTTTTCACAAATGTTTCGTCTAACTTATTATACGAAGTGGTTTATCTCTATTGAGTTGTGTTCTCATAACAGTTGAATGATCTTTGTTACCAATTGTTATTCGAAATCATTTTAGATCGCATAACGGAAATATTTCATCCCGGGTTAGTGTAGAATTAGATATTTATGTTTATTAGAATACAACTGCATGTTATTAGATTAGAGTTAGATTAAAAGCATTTCACTTAGGAACTTTTAGAAAGGAAATATCAAATCTCAACACACACACACACATAAATTGGGAAACTGGTCCCATATCCCCAGTCGGACCCACTATACCAAACGGAAAAGGAGCTGCTAACCAAGGTCCGGACCGGGTGGGTATCCCCCTTGTTGTAGACCCGATTTTCGGGGCTTCAACACCCACTAATTTTCCATTTTTTATATTGCGGATCTCACAATCTTTAGATCGGAGGGTTACATCATATCCATTGTCACACATATGGATAACACTGAGCAGATTATGTTTGAGGCCTTCTACATACAAAAAAAATTGTGCTTCTGTCTTCTGATTAAGGCTAACCACTCCTTTCCTTTACTTCTTGCTGGAGCATTATTGCCAAAGGTGACATTGCCTCCTATGTCTTTTTCTTTTATTGATAGAAACTTGGTTTTGTCTCCAGTCATGTGTTTGGAACAACCAATTTCTACATACCATTTGTTTTCTTTATAATGCGCTAATAAGGCAAGCTGACATGGCATGCTCTTTTTGGTCTTTTGTTTCCAGCTTCCTTTATCCTTTTGTATGTGAGTCTGTCTATCATTTTGAGATTTAGACATGTATTCAAACCCGATTCTACACTCACTGGCCTTATGCCTGAAATTATTACATTTAAAGCATTCAAATTCACTTTGTAGGGGAGAGAAGACATTATGATTCCTAAGAGCGAAACCTTAAGACTTAGTAGTCTGGTGTGAATTAAACTTGAGATTTTCATCGCTTTCAACTTTGAAACTTCTACAGTCAATGGATTTATGTCCAAATATGTGACACTTATATAAGTGTCCATAAAACAAGTAAGCATGCCTATTGTTAAAAGCATTATGAAATTTAGCAGAGAAATACCTTGGTTGACTTACTGTTTGGCTTGTCCTACATTGACGATCTTCCCTTTGTCCAACTATTTTTCTGTCTTCATGAACTCTTTCATGATGCTTCTTCCTCTGGCTTTGTTTTTCTTCATCTCCTGTAGACTTGAAGCTTATTCTCTTTTTTCTGATAGAAGATTCTTCTCCCTTAGAGTACTCCAGTCTGCTTCGATTCCTGAGGGGCTTTGACAACTCAAAATCTGATTTAGTCTCCTAGTCCCTCTAGCAAATTTCTCATTTAGAACCTTCTCATTCATTGCTTCCTCAAGATCGGTTCTTAGAGAGACCACCTCTGCTTCAAGATAGTGGCAGTTTTCTTCCCATTCTTGAATCATATCTTGAAGTACCTCCTCCTTTCATTTGGCTTCCTCTAGACCAACCCTTAGAGGTAGAAAATCATCTTTGCAGGTTTTTGAGGTCGTTTCCCTTTTCAACTTGAGCATCTCCTATTTCAGCTGCTTGTTCTCCTCTTCTAGTCTTTCATGGTTTGCTTATTGTCCTTTCAACATAAGAGCTAGAATATGCTTTTGCTTGTTGTCCTTTCAACATAAGAGCTAGAATATGCTTTCTTTTGATAGCCTCTTCAAGTTTTTATTTGTGATATGAAAACTCCTCATTATCTGAGAGATACAATCCTTCTTTTGGAGTTGCAACTATTCCTTCATCTGCTTGTTTTTCTTCCTTGCCTTCTTCAACTCATTAAGGGAACTGATGAGTTCTCCTTCAAAGTATACCAATTCTTCCTCTTCTTCCTCTTCTTCCTCTTCATAGTCCACTATACCTTGTTTCTTGGAGTCTGTTTTGAGGGCCATAAGAAGATACTTATTTGACTCATATTCCGATGATTCTTCACAGTCTGATTCCAGAGCTGAACTATCCTCTTTGGAATAGAACCCCTTCTTCTTGTAGGGTTTCTTCTTCTGAAATGTCTGAGACTTATTTTTAAATTTCATATCTTCTTCTCTTTTAGCCTTTTCTTTGTAAGGGTATTTGGAAGAGAAATTTCCAACTCTTCCACAGTCGAAACACTTAAAGGGAAAATTCCCTTTATCTTTACTAGATCCATGCTTCAATTTTTTGGCTAGCTGAGTCAAATCCTAATCAAATTCACTGCTAGAGAAGTCTTAATGAACTCTGTGCTCCTTTCCCTTATTGGATACTTTGAATGCAACTTCTTTTGTTTCATATTTCTCCAATCCTACTCTCATTTCATAGGTTGTGAGAGTACCATGTAGTTGATCCATTTTGAGATCCTTAAAGTTGGTCATTTCCTCTATAGTTGAGATTTTGGCATTAAATAACATGGATAGAGATCTCAATACCTTTTGAACGATCAATTCTTCCTTGACTTCTTCACCAAGCCCCCTAATCATATTAACCACTTCATCAACTCTGAGGAAGTATTCAACTATGCTCTCATTCTCAATCATATTCAAGATTTGAAACCTCATTCTGAAGGTTTGAAGTTTTTCTTGCTTCACTTTGTCATCTCCTTCATGACATTGGTTAAGATTCTCCCACATTTCATAAGCAGACTTACAGTGCATGACTTTCACAAGTTTTGACTGACTAATACCACCAAGGATGGCATACTTGGCTTTACCATTGCTCAAATACAGTTTCTTGCCATCTCTATCTATGGAAGGAATATCAGGCACATTGTAATTTACTAGTATTGAGGTCCAAACATCTACCCCCAAGACATAAGATATGCCTCTATTCTTACTTTCCAAAATGCATAATTGGCTTCATCAAAAATTGATACTCTACTTGAGTAAACTTCTTGAGTATCTTGCCTATTCACAATTCCTTAAGGATCTACCTTGTAGTGGTTAAACTGTCATTGAAGGAACTTGGCTCTGATACCAATTGTTGGAATAAGGAATTGCTGAGAGGGGGGGCCGAAACAATAATTTAAGAAACACTTAATTTTGCTTTCTTCCCGTGCTTGTAGTTCCTTCTTATGTTATTTCATATGTGAGGGCATTCATTCATGAAACAGTAAATCTATAAACTTTCAGATACACATACTCAAACAACAATCTCATGATCAACATACATTTGAAACATTGTTTTCACGTGGAAATCCAGAGGGAAAAAACCAACAATTTGTTGTTTGTTTTATATGTAATTTAAGAACCAACTTAATTATGTTTGTTTTTTTGTGAGCACCACACACTGAAGGCACCAACCCCCTTTGTTTAGCAAGCACAAACTTTACAAGAGGAATCAACCTCTTAAGTGTGCAGGAATCAACGTATCACTGCCACTATTCTACTATTTCATACAATTTTCATACAAAAAATAGAGGCATACAAATTACAAGTAAAATACCAACTAATGGATGGTTGTAGATTCAAATTTCACACTCTACTTTCCGAACACTTGTGGTAGTCTTCCTCTTTCTTCTCACTGCAACACTTCCTCTATTCTCTTATTTCTCTGCTCAAGGCTCTCCAATGTTTCCACCAAAACACCACCCTTGCAACACCCTGCGCCAATACACATCTCTTTGTACTTCTCTCTTGCAGATATGCTCACACTCCCACTCAACTCAATGGAGGTTCTAAGTTTTGTTCCTATGCTAATCTTGGCTCAATGTAGTCACTGTCATCATCAATTCTGCCCAAGCATGTACCCCTGGCATGACACCCCATTCTTTTATTGATTTACGCTTACCCTAGTTATGTCACTGCATTAAAATCATAAGGATGGGTGATGATAACTTCTCTGTGATACTGCTAACTCTCCATGCTGTGTATTAAATTTCAGTCCCCCTTACATATTTCACAGAGATCCCCATGCTTATTTATTGCTCGCAGAGATCTACCTATACATCCTCATGGAGTCTCTATTCTGCATTCAAGACCACAACTGCCAATTCATACATATTTAATACACCTTTGTACTACTTCTCTATCATCATATTTACACTACAGAACATTATCATATCCTTTTCCATATCGATGCTTTTACACATAAAATCCATACGAAAACAACGAACTATGATTGCCCTTGGCCCCTTTTGTATAAGACCCTTTTCTCATTTTTCTCCATAGGACCAACGGTGGTTACCTGTCAAGGCGGTAAGACCTCCAAACCCTCGATGGGGGTTGTATTTCCTTTGTTAACCCCTTACACATGGTTTCATGTTTGTTTCAAAAAATCAACGCTTAATACCCACGGAGGCCCTTTATTGGATATTTATCTCTATTGCACCTATGCCAGCCACCAAGGATCATCGATCACCGATTGCTGATAGGAAAGATGCACCTTGTGTTAAGCCCTAGCCTTTGGTTCCCTTAATACTTCACGACCACCTGTTATCCCGCAAATCAGAGAATTTCCATTGTGGCACATGAGCCAACCATTGCAAACCTCTGATCACCAATTGCCGAAGTGACATCATCACCTACCATGTGGCACTTTCTGACTAGTGACACGTGTCACCTAGATATGGCCCATTAGGCCATCCAGAACACTGAAACAACCTACCACATGTCCCTTTGTAATGTGACATAATGCTGATGTCAACAGCCACGTGTCCCTTATCATAACTAATTAGGTCCTACCACTTGTCCTCCTCCAAGCTCATCCCAGACTACCATCTGTCCTCATCAGGCCCAACCAGATGCCTCCACGTGTCCTCCTGGAGGATAGAGAAAAAGCCCCAACATACTTGGTTTTTTAGCGAATTCCTTTGTAAAAATATATTTGGCTCTCCCGGTGATTTAACAAGGAATCAATAATTCTCGACATTTAGCTCAATTGACATTCACAGATCGATGATTTTTCAATTCCTGTCAACTTATGAAGCTATCGATCGTCGATCGTTGAACTGACTTGGTCCTCTGACATTGTGATATCGCAACTTGTTAATCAACGAACACTTCTGTTGTGCACTAAACCTTCAATCCCCTGATTGCCAATTGTCGAGACCTCCGATGTGGAATATCATAAATCACTAATCATCAGTTCACTTCCGTTATGCACTGAACCTTGAACCCCTTGATTGTTGGGACCTATGATATGTGATATCACAAACCGCTAATCGACAGTTCTCTTCCACTGTGCACTAAACCTTAAATCCTTCGATCGCCAATTGTCGGGACCTCTGATCTCTGATATTCCTCACTGCATAAGGTCTGAATCATCCTGAACTTCAGCAGGTCATATCGTTTGAACCAAAAGTCCATTTCTTGACTTCCAAATACAGTTGGAAAGCTATTCTAGAGCGCTTTCCAATGAGAGGAATCTAATTAGCCACTAAGCCCATTTGCTACCTTAAATATGGCTCCAAAGTCTCTATAAAGCTGGAATCACAACCACTAAGGCATGAAGCCCCATCATCAAGCTGAGCCTTGTTTGACATCAATGCCAACACTTACACAACCAGCCACCTTTATACCATCAAATGTCCAACATATATATATATATTAATATAATAATAAATATATATAATATATAATATAATTATATAATATATATATATAATAATAATATATTATATTAGTAATATAAATAATATATAATTGAATCCTTACGAAAGGAAGAAAGGTACTATATGCTTTTTTTATATATTAATATATAATAGATAATAGATATTTATATATAGTACCTTTTCTTCCTTTTAATAAGGAATTCATATATAAAATTACATCCCCTACAAGAACATTTGAAATTGCATCCATGGTGTTGGGAGATTCATAATGATTTTTAAGGTAGGAATGGATCTAGTTCTTCAATGGAAACATATTATTTTCTTTAGCTTTAAAAATTAGAATTTTCCTAGAAAGCTTCCTATGGTCAAAATTAGATAGATGTAACATTTCTTTTACTTTCAATTTATATAGTACCTTTTCTCCTTTTGTAGGAATTCATATATATATATATGAATTCCTTACGAAAGGACGAAAAGGTACTATATAAATAGAAAGTAAAAGAAATGTTACATCTATCTAATTCTGACCATAGGAAGCTTTCTAGGAAAATTCTAATTTTTAAAGCTAAAGAAAATAATATGTTTCCATTAAAGAACTATATCCATTCCTACCTTAAAAATCATTATGAATCTCCCAACACCATGGATGCAATTTCAAATGTTCTTGTAGGGGATGTAATTTTATATATGAATTCCTTATTAAAAGGAAGAAAAGGTACTATATATAAATATAAAGTAAAAGAAATGTTACATCTATCTAATTCTGACCATAGGAAGTTTTGTAGGAAAATTCTAATTCTTAAAACTAAAGAAAATAATGTGTTTCCATTTTTCTACCTTAAAAATCATTATGAATCCCCCAACACCATGGATGCAATTTCAAATGTTCTTGTAGGAGATGGAATTTTTTCTCTAAAAGACGTAGAGTTTGGAGTTAAGCAGCTCACAACTAGGAAAGCTAAGGACATTGAAGGCTACCAAGTTGAAATTTTTAAACTAGGAGAGTTTATCCTTACCCCTCACATACAAAAGCTCATAAATTTGGAAATAAAGCAAGGCTTCCCTAAGCCTTGGACACGAAGCATCATTGTACATATATTTAAAAGTGGGGATAAAAAAATTCCCTGTAATTATTGGACCATTATGATTAACACCAATTTTGTCAAGATATACATAATTATCTTGGAAAAGAAAAATAGATATGGCTAGAAACTTGTGGTAAAAGAGCTAAAGGCCAAGCCAGGTTTAGGAGATATTATTATATTGTGAACCACCTTATTACCCTCAAGATCATTGGAGAAGAGTGTCACAACAAAAAAATAAATCTCATTTGTTGTTTTGTTGACATTAGGAAAACCTTTTTATATCATTCCTAAGACAAACCTTTGGAAGAGATAAATGTTCCTTAGAGAGTTGAGGGTTGTTGTGACAATGTTGTATGATCAAAAGAAATTAACTGCAATATCATAGTTAAACAAGGGTGTGCCTTGTCCCCTACCCTTTTGAAATACACATTGAAAAGTTAGAAAAGTGTTTGGAAGAGGCATGTTGTGTTAGCCCCACTCTCATTACTATAGTCACCACTCTTCTTCTTTGTACTGATAATATTGTTCTTTTGGTAAGGAGTCTTTATGATCTTGGCATATTAGCAACAAACTAAGAATCTTCCAATATTTATGTTCCAAAATGGGTATGATTGCTAATACTGACACACCAAATTCACGATCATTGACTATGGGATTAAAAACTACTCTTCAAGACCCTCTCAGCCTTGTTATTTATGGATGTGACACTTGTGGATGAAATATCTCTATAGAGTCATGGAAGAAGAGTAGTTTATAACCTATGATAACAATACTAAAGAAAATGCAACCTATTTTATCCTCCTCAACAAAGTAAGCCTTTCCCTATTAAAATCCTGGTTATGACAAGAGGTTAAACAATATGGAAGACAAGAGGTTTCCTTCAGTTGCTTCTAACTCTAGCCAAAACCACCTTCAACTCAAGAAAGGATGGCATAAGAATGCCCATTCTTGGCTATATCATTGGGGGATAAATAACGAGCCTGATCATTGTGCAAAATAAAGATAATATTAAAAGTATTTTTACATCAAAATTTAAGAAGAAATTATGTGGTGATAAAGAGTTAGAAGGAAAAAGGAAACTAAGATATGGTGACCAATAAAAATCTTGAATATCAAAAGTATCTCTCTATCTTAAGCAATGTGAAAAATAAAATACAAAAATTTTAAATTGAGAACAATTTCTTATGAGCTCCATAGTGAAATAGGACATTGATCAATTCACAATGTCATGGGTTGAAAGAGTTTTTTTTTTTTTTTGGTGACACTAAGAGGGTTGAAAATGAAAAACAATTTCTCCTAGATTGTCCAACTAATACTCAAATTACATCTAAATTTAAAAATATTTGTCATACTATCAACCTTCTCAACCTTTTATTCAACAAAATTATGGTGACATTGAATTACTTATCTTAATGCTTTTCGGGCATAAAGGAAAATTCTAAAGAATTTTTAGTAATCTTTTACTTTTGAAGGTCCAATATACCATATGCGATCTTAGTGGATATTTGCATTATCATCATTTTCATTATCATAAATTATTATTAGTATTTTTAGAATTTTCTCTTGCAATTTTTTTAAGTTTTATCTTTTAAATGATAAGTTTTAAGTTTTAATTTGTAGTTTAGTAAAATTATTTCATAACATTGATAAAATATGAACCAACTTCCACTAGCTATATATGAACCTATGCACCTACTCTCACCAGCTCCAATGATAAAATTGGGTATTGGACAATTCTCAAACACTGTGTGATGCAAAAATCTATATTTTTGTGACATTAAAAGGGTTAAAGACAAAATACAATTCTTTTAGATTCCTTGTGTACATCTAAATTAAACCATAATTTCCAACTATTTGTTACATTACTTACTTTCCTAACTTCTTAAATCATTAAAATTATAATAATTTAAAACACATTTCTCTAGACT
>APFE030875187.1:3638-33370 GCA_000404065.3 Pinus taeda
CAATCAAACATCAAGAATTTCTGCATCAACCAATCACCTTTTCACCAATCAAAACTGAATCAAAATAAACACTTCTCTGACGACTGTACCCAGATCATAATAACAGTAATCACACCCCACTTCTGAACCAAGAACACTATAGCAATAAACAGAAGCAACTAAAATATAGATCAAGAGATGTACGCTACTTCACTATTCAGAAATCTGCGTGCATATGCTTCTGTGTCAATACCGACCTGTGTATATGCGACTTTCCCTTACAAGAACAGCGTGTATACGCGCCTTCGCTTCACTGAACCACTATTCCAGGCTTAATATTTTGACCCATCAATAGAACTTATCCTTCTCCTTACGCTCAGGTTCCTTCTTCATTCAGATCCAGATCTGCACCATAACCCAATCACAGTATTCCAGATCTAGCACATTATCAAATATTCAATAATTCAGAAGATGCCTTGCCAAATGATCTCCTTCCTCTTTTATAGCCTTAGGCCTTTCACAATACCACAGACCAAAAACCATATCAATTCAATACCATGGACCCAATACTTGGGATCAACACTTATGACGAGATACCATGGCCCAAAACCATAGGTTCAAATACCAAGGACTAAATACCATGGACCAAAACCACAGGATAAAAAACTGTCGGACTAATACCATGAACCAACTATAGGATTTCCCATGTGCGTTCGTTTTTCTCTAGATGAAAGTGCGTGAAATTTTCTCTGCATGAAAGTGCGTGAACTTTTCTCTGCATGAAAGTGCATGAACTTTTCTCTGAATGAAAGTGCGTGAACTTTTCGGTTCGCACCTTTTGTGCGGGAGACCTGCGAACATATTCGCACCTTTTCAATGGTTCTCCTGTGCAACCTGCCGATGACCGCATATTTTGATCTGAGCACCTGTGGAACCAGAAAATAACTTTTCTGCACTATAATTTATTATTTGAGATGAATGGGTTGCCATCAAGTACAACATATGTATCATAATGCCAACATTAGTGATGAAGATGAAAATAGTAATGACTATAGACTTCTGATGGCTTTTGAGGATGATGATTTCTTGGATGCTTTAGATGACGATGACCTTTATGAAGAAATATCTAAACTCAAAATTTGTTTAGAAGAAAAGAATATGACTATAGATACTCTGACATTCCAACTTGCTGAAAGAGAAAAACACAATGAAAAACTAGAATGTGAAATTGTTGGTCTAAGAAAGGATATTGAGAAAAAAAAAATCTCTCAATATTAGATTTGCTAAAGGATCAGAAACCCTAAATGAAATTATCAAAGTGCAGCGTTCTCCTCTGATTAAGATAGGTCTTGGATATACTGAAGAAGCATCCCAAGCACAGAAGCTGTCAACCTCCACTAAAAGCTATTTTGATGCAGCAAAGAGCAGTGAACAGTTTGACAATTGACAGAAAAGGCATAAAGCAGATCACCAGGTAAATAGGGCTCAATTTTCTTCAAGGATAAATAGAAGCTACAACCAATCTTAGGTAAATCATACTCAGTCTGTTTCAAGAATGAATAGCAACTACAATCACCAGGTCAGTAGATTCGATAATCACAGGAACTTCTTCAATGGCCAATTTTTTTCATGTCATAACTTTGGACACAAAGCTGCTCAATGTGTTGCTTACAAGACCATCATGACTAGAGAAGCATGAAATCAAAGGAATGTGATGGGGATCATGAAACAAACCTACAATAACTTTTCTCTTCTTGAAAATGAAATAGAATGCTCTATCTATAACAACTTCGGTCATGAAGAATCTGATTGCAGAAGTAAATTTCAGCAAACTTCTTAGAAGGAGAAAACTTCATTAAATCCCAAAATATGGAGAAAGAAATAACTGCAAACATAAATATTTGGTATAGCCTTGTATGCAGAAGGATAAGAAAATTAGTGGTACATTGACAGTGGATGCTCGAAACACATGACAAGTGATAAAGAAAAACTTCAGCCATATAATGCCTTAGAAAAGGAAAATAAGGTCTCATTTGGAAATGACACTCCTGCTGTCATAAAAGGTAAAGGTTCTATTCTCTTAAAAGAAAAAGTTAAAGCTAGGAATGTTATGTACGTTAATGGTCTAAAGCATAACCTATTGAGTGTTAGTCAAATGTGTGATCAACGAAATGAAGTAGTATTTCGATCAAATGGATGTGTTGTTCGTGAGCTTGACACAGGAGAAACTATAATCAAAGGTATAAGAACTCCAAACAACTTATACGTACTCAAGGGAGGACAAAAACAGTGCTATCTAAGCAAAAAATGATGAACACTGGCTATGGCACAGAAGATTGGGGCATCTAAGCTTCTCTCAAATAAGAAAAGCATGCAGATTCCAGACTGTTCATGGTCTTCTTGATATCAACATCCCAGAAAATACAATATGCAAATCATGTCATTTTGGTAAGCAAACCAAAGCGCACTTCCCTGAAAAGGAAGGATCAGCTAGTAAGCCTCTTGAACTTGTTCATCCTAATTTATGTGGACCATCAAGGAAAAAGTCACCCCGTGGAGAGGAATAATTTATATTGTTCATCGATGATTTTTCCAGAATGTGTTGGATAGGGCTTCTAAAGCATAAAGATGAAGCATTTGAAAAATTCAAAGCCTTCAAACCCTTGGTTGAAAATGAATCAGATCGCCAAATCAAATGCTTCAGATCTGATCGAGGAGGGGAATTTACCTTGGATGAATTCTTTGACTTTTGTGAAGAACATGGAATAAAAAGGCAATTCTCCACTACAAGGACTTCTCAACAAAATGGAGTGGTAGAAAGGATGAATAGAACTATTCAACAAATGGCTCGTGCTATGCTAGATGGGTCTGGAACTCCTGCAACCTTTTGGGGTAAAGCTGCATTCCCTGCCATCACTATTCTCAACCAAGAAAATGTTTGAGTAAACAACACTCAAAATCCACATGAACTTTGGAATGGTAAGACTCCTACTGTAAAATACTTCAAAATTTTTGGAAGAAAATGTTACATCCAAAGGACTGATGAAAAACTTGGCAAGTTTGAACCCAGAGAAGATGAAGGCATTCTCCTTGGTTACTCTTCCCGAAGTAAAGGATATAAGTGTTATAATAAAAGACTTGGGAAAATTATTTAAAGTACTGATGTTGTGGTTGATGAAGCAAGTAAAAATCCAAAACAGGTAAAAACCGAAGATTGTGGAGAAGATGAGGATTATCCTTCCATATCAAATCAAACTAATTCTGAAGAAGAAACCAATGAAGCACTAGAAGAACAGATAACGACAGAAGAAAAGACTCCATCTAGTTACGTTCAGAAAAATAATCCAGAGACTCAAATTTTGGGACAGAAAGAGGCAGGTGTGCGAACAAGAATAACTATTACAGAAGCTTCAAGCTATCTAGCATTTCTTTCCTCCATCGAACCTCAAAATGTAAATGAAGCATGCAAATATGAATGTTGGGTCAAGGCCATGAATGAAAAATTTCAGAAAATTGAAAAGAATAATACTTGGGAAATAGTTCTTAGACCTCATGATAATAATATCATAGGAACCAAATGGATATTCAAAAACAAGTTGAATGAAAATGAAGAAGTTATTAGAAACAAGGCCATACTTGTTTGTAAAGGGTATGCTCAACAAGAAGGTATAGATTTTGAAGAAAATTTTGCACCTGTTGCTAGACTTGAAGCCATAAGAATGTTCCTTTCTCTTTATAGTTTTCAGAAATTCAAAGTATACCAAATGGATGTAAAAATCTGCTTTTCTTAATGGAGGCTTAGAAGAAGAAGTATATATTGAGCAACCATATGGATTCATCCTTGGAAATGATGCAAAACTTGTATGCAAATTCAAAAAGACTCTTTATGGTCTAAAACAAGCTCCAAGGGCCTGGTATTACCATCTTGACAAATACCTCCATCAACAAGGTTTTTCAAAAGGATCAGCTGATAGCAATCTATATACAAAGATTGACAATAATAAATTGCTAATACTTATTGTGTATGTTGATGATATCATTTTTTGTAGCAATGAAGAAGCCATGAGTTGGAATTTTTCTTCGGTAACGCAGCAAGAATTTGAAATGTCCCTTCTTGGTGAGCTTACATATTTTCTGGGTCTACAAGTTCAACAAAATAAAGATGGTATTTTTTTGTCACAAACCAAGTATCTCAAGCAGATCTTGAAAAAATACAGCATGGAAGATTCTAAACCAGTATGTACCCCTATGGTATCAGGATGCAGTCTCAGCTCAAATGATGAATTAGCAGTAGTACATCAACCAACCTATAGATCCATGATTGGAAATCTACGTTATCTAACAGGTACCTGACCAGACATCATGCATGTAGTGGGGATAGTTGGAAGATTCCAAGAAAATCCAAAGGAATCATACCTTTAGGCAGTCAAAAGGATTTTCAAATATCTTCAAGGAACAAAGAATTTTGGTTTATGGTATCCTAGAGATACAAATCTTACACTTCATGCATATATAGATGCAGATTGGGCAGGAAGCATTGATGACAGAAAAAGCACTAGTGGTGGTGCATTCTATATGGGTTCCAGATTAGTGCCTTGGTTCATCAAGAAACAAAGTTCAATTGCATTATCTACAGCTAAAGAAGAATTTGTGGCTGTTGCATCTTGCTGCACGCAACTCCTTTGGATGATGCAAACATTGCAAGACATTCAAATCACATGTACTCCACCCATCTCCATTCTATGTGATAATACAAGTGCCATCAGTATTTCAAAGAATCCAGTCATGCATTCCAAGACCATGCACATACCCATAAAAGATCATTTTCTACGTGAACAAGTGCTTGAACAAAAGGTCAAATTGGAGTATGTTCCCTCCAAAGAATAGGTTGCTGATATATTCACTAAACAACTACCCAGAGAGACATTTGAATATCTCAGGCAGAAGCTGGGAGTAGTTGATGCATCATCCTATTGTTAAAACTTATTTTTTTAGAGAAAAGTGGTTATACGCGAGTTTCATGAAGCGTATCCACATACATATGTCAGTTTCTGTGAATATAGTCACGTATATGTTGGGTTGAAGAAAAGAAGTGGGCCAGACTCAGGATGAAAGGAGTCTAATAGTGATCATCTGGAATAGGTTCAGGGGGAGCATTTACTTCTAATAATGCATTGTTGGCATTATTTTAGAAGATATTGGTACAAATTCACAGTTGTTTTTTATTCAGATGAAACAGGTTTAGTGGGAGATCATGGTTGCTGGTCTAGATGGTGATTGGCAAATGATGCTAATGATAGTTGCTGATGACTATCATGGTCTTGTTTTAGATATTTGGTCTTTGTGTCATGTCTATCTTTTAATTTGAAGGTCATGAAACGACCTATTTTGTTTCCCCACTATGCATGGGATGGATGATGTAATGTTCTTCTTTTGACATGTATAAACATTTGGTATATCCCCACTTGGCTAGGTGGATGAGTCAAACTTGGTATATCCCCACTTGGTTGGGAGATGGATGTATGTATGAGTCATTGGTGATAGGAAGGTCATTTATGACGTATGTACAGAGTCATTTCTTCTTTTAGAACACCTTTTTACAGACCTTGCTTATATTCAGGGGGAGCATGGACTCGAGCATGGAGCTCAATCAGCACACTTGAGCATATTAGAGAATTCAGCATGTACTTAGGCAGATAATAACCCTTTGCCCTTGATGACAAAGGGGAAGAGTGACTTGGGGTTGCCATGAAGTCAAAAGGAGGAGATTGTTGGCATTATGACATAGATTTGGCACTGCAAGTGTTGTCCTTGATGGCAACTCACTTAGATGACATATCATAGTTCAGACTCACAGAATGAAGAAAGAGAGGTATACGCAGGTTCCCCATTGATCCAGCTGTTTGTACACATGGATTCGTAGACCAAAAGGAGCGTATAACGTACACACGCACTTTCACGGAAGGAAAGGCACATACATATTGGAAAACTTAGTTTTGGTTCGTGGTATCTAGTCCATGGTATTTTGACCTATGGTATTGGTCCAAGGTATATTGTCTGAAGCGTTAACCCCAGTTATTTGGTCCAAGGTATTGGTTCTAAGTGGTTTTGGTCCATGGTATTGAGTTAGGCCTAAAGACTATAAATGGAGGAGAAGATCATCAGGCAAAGTCACTCAAGTATTGAATATCTAATGAAAAGCAAGATCCAGAATACATGTTATTGGGTTATGGTGCATAGCTAGATTTGAATCAAGGATGAACCTTAGCACTTGATGAAGGATAAGATCTAATGATGGGTCAAGATCTTAAGGCTTGAAGTGAAGTATCTTTGTATGGTTTTGATCTTTTATTTGAATAACTGGTGCATGTTGTAATCTGTAAATATGATGATCTGGGTATAACTGATGTCTGGAATTGTTGCAAAGTTTAAATCATCATTTACAGATCTATACACAGGTTCACTTTAGAAAAGGCACGTATACACACTGGTTTGGCATATCAAAATAGTGTATACATATTAAATTTGATTTGTAGATCTGTACGCAGGTTCGCCTTGAGAAAATTGCATATGCACGCAGGTTTGACACATTGAAGTAGCGTATACCTCATAAAATATGCTTTAGCGACTTCTGTTTGCTATTGCAGTGTTCTCGGTTCTGGCTTGGGTTTTGGTTACTACTACTGTATTCTGGTTACAACATTCTGAAAAGTGATTGATTGATTCAGTTTTGGTTGGTGCAAAGGAGATTGGTTGATGCATGTTTTATTGATGTTATTGATGGATCCAGTTTGAAAATTTATGAAACATGGTCCCTGGAAGAAAAGAGAAGGTTGTAGCCTTCTGTAGGTTAGCACCTACATACTAGTAAACATATTAGCTAGTACAAGAGCTAGGGGGTTGTAGCTCCCTTCTAGGAGAAGCTAGAGAACGAGAGAAGGCTATAGCCTTCTTTAGGTAGAAGCCTGCGTACTGGTATAAGACTGCACCAGTACAAAATTTTTAAAAAGAAGTTTCTTATTAAAAAGAAGATAGAGATGATTGTAGCAGGTGGTTTCCACCCACATTGGCTTTCCACCTTATATCTTGTGTTCATGTGTGTGATTGTCTGTTCTGTTTTTACTACACCTAGTTACTGTTTATATGGTTCTGATGCACATATTAAAGATCAAAAATATGATGAATTAACTGAATCATAAGTTTGCAGGAATATACGCTATTTTCCCTTAAATACAGTTGCAATATACATGCAAGTTTCATTAACTGAAGTAGCGTATATGAATCTAATTATGGAAATGAAATATTATTGACTTGCTAATACTGATTCACCCCCCCCCCCCCCTCTCAGTATTATTTCAACAATCTATGTGTTCTGGTGACAGTGATCTAACTCTTCAGATTGATTGATTATGTTTTTGCTTCAGAGTTGATGGGTTTCAGCGATTGGTTGATGTAGCTGTATTTGATGGTTGTGTTCCAGTGGTGATTGATGTTCCTGATGGGTCCAGTCTGAAAATTTGATGAAACATGGCCTACATATTGTGTTGATGTGTATTAGGAGTATCCAGTCTGAAAATTTATGAAACATGGTCCTTCGAGAAAGAGTGAAGGTGGTAACCTTCTGTAGGCCAGCACCTACATACTAGTAATCATATCATCCAGTACAAGAGCTAGGGGGTTGGAGCTCCCTTCCAGTAGAAGCTAGAAAATGAGTGAAGGTTGTAGCCTTCAGCAAGTAGATGCCTCCCTACTGGAAATAGTCTTCACCAGCATAAAACTTGTAAACACTTTTTTAATAAGAAGATTGAATAATGAGACGACAATAACAATGGTTTTTTCATACATTGGGTTTCCAACTGAAAAATCTCGGTGTTCATGTCTCCTACTTATGTGTGTTGCTTTATTATGTTCTTACTGCATCTGTTTACTACTTAGTAAATGCATCACACTCTGATTTAAGTTCAACAGACAATGAATTAGTTGTTTTACAAGTTTATTATCTATATGTTGGTTCTACTCATTATAATCGCGAACATATGATGTTTTGTTTCTGTAAAATCGCGTATACAGTTTGAAAAAGAAAATTATTATTGTGAAAGTTTAAATATTGATTCACCGCCCCCCCCCCCCCCCCCCCCCCCCCCAGTATTTTTCCCAACAATTGGTATCAGAGCAGGGCCTTATGAAGAAGCTTGATCACTTGAAGGAAGATCTCTCAAGATGAGCATTCAAGAAGGAATGACATCTATCATACCACCAATCTTCAATGTAAATAACGTAGCATATTGGAAGATAAGAACCAAAGCCTATCTTCAGTCACTTGGAGCTGATATTTCGAAAATTGTGGAAGGAGGATACCAATATCCAGCAGCAGTCCCCACATATCCTGTAGAAAATAAACTATATGAAACTAATGCCAAAGTTGTCAATGAATTATTAGGAAGTCTATCAGAATCAAAATTCATCAAAGTCATGAAGATCAACACAGCCAAAGAAATATGGGAAGAAATCATTCAGAGCTATGAAGGAGACTCTTAGGTAAAACGTGCTAAAATCCAAACTCTTAGAATTCAATATCAAACTCTTAATATGCATAGTGATGAAAGTATTGTTAGTTACTTCTTACGAGTAGGTGAGATTGTAAATCGTATGAAGAATATCGGTGAAGAAATAAAGGAGGCTATTATAGTAGAGAAAAGTTTAAGATCTCCATCTTCTAAATTTGAGTCAAAAGTATATGCCATTGAAGAGAGGCAAGATCTACAATCTGTTACCGTTGTTCAACTTAATGGAATTTTAATTGCCTTTGAAATGAGGAAAGGATGTCTAGCAAAAATCAGAGAAGTCGCTTTCAAAGCCTCTACAAAGGGAAAATAAAAGGAATATCTCAAGGAATTAGGATATATATCAGAAGAAGATGAGGCAAACTTTGTGAAGAAACTCCAACTGGGTTTTGGAAGATTCACAGGTAAGCTTCCCTTCAAATTTTTTCCCTTTGGTAGAGTTGGTCATTATGCTGTTAATGTCCTCATAAATATAACCATGACAAAGGAAAGGATCCTAAAAAAGGTAATAGGAAACAAGTTGTTAATAGAAGAAATTATTATACTCATGAGGATAGTGATGGTTTGTCTAAAAGTGACGATGGTGAATCTCATCAAGATATTAAACTACTCATGGCTTATGAAAATGATAAGTTTATGGATGCCTTGAAAGAAGAAGATTTTCTTGAAGAAATCACTCAAATCAAAATCTCCCTGGAAGAAAAGAATATAGTCATAAACAGTTTGACACATCAACTCACGGAAAGGGAAAACCACAATTAAAAATTAGAGTGTAAATTAGTGAGTCTAAGAAAGGAACTTGAGAAGACGAAATCTATGAATCTTAGATTTGCTAAAGGATCAAAAAACTTAGATGAAATAATCAAGGTTCATCATTCTCCTCTTATTAATACTGGTCTTGGAAACACTACAGAAACATCCCAACCAGAAAAGTCTTCAGCCATCACCAGAATCTATCTTAATGCAGAAAAACCCAATCAACAATGATTCAATCCTTAGAAAAAGCCTAAAGGTACTCCCCAAGTAAATCATGCTCATTTTACTCCAAGGGTAAACATTAATAGAAACCAAAAGGTGAACAATACCAAAAGATTTTATGACCACAAAAACTTATGCTTTAATGGGCACTGCTTCTCATGCCAGAACTTTGGTCATAAGGCTTCTCAATGTGTTTCTTAAAAAAATATCATGACTAGAGAAGAAAAAAAATAAAGGAGTGTGACAGGAATCAAGAAGAGATCTTATAATAACTTTTCACCTCTTGAAGATGAAATTGAACATTCATTTTGCAATAACTTTGGTCATGAAGAATCTGAATGCAGGAGAAAATTTCGGCCAACATATTAAAAGGAGAAAACATCATCAAACTCCAAGGTATGGAAAAAGAAGGAACTAAAGTCAGAAAGATGTTTCATAGCTCTGTTTGCAGAAGGACAATAAAATCAATGCTACATTGATAGCAGATTCTCAAAACACGTTACAGATGATAAAGACAAACTCATTTCTTACAATTCCTTAGAAAAGGAAAAGAATGTCTCTTTTGGAAATGACACACAAGCTGTCATTAAGGGTAAATGTTTTTTTTATCTAAAAGAAAAGGTTAAAACTAGAAATGTTATGTATGTTGACGGATTAAAGCATCACTTATTGAGTGTTAGTCAAATGTGTGATCAAGGAAATGAAGTTGTGTTTCAATCAAAAGAATGTGTGGTTCGTGAACTTGACATAGGAAAGACCATAATCACAGGTACAAGAAATCCTAGAAATCTATATATATTAGAAGGAGGTCAAGAACTGTTATCTAAGCAAAACAAAAGAGAACTCATTATGGAATAGAAGATTGGGGCATCTATGCCTTTATCAAATATGAAAATCTATAGCAATAATTAATTTGTTGTAACTGATAATAAGACTTCAGATACGATTCTGAATGTAATATATATATATTATATATATATATATATATATATATATATATAATGAATGATGATTACAAGGCTGAGGCGGTGCTCCTTAAATAGGAGTTGACTGGCCATGCCTTGATCAGAGAGAAATGTCCCTTGGGACTAATGCCTCTTCATTTAACTAATTATTTGTTAATTAATTGATTATAATTAATAATTTATTTATTTTAAATAATACTTTAATATTTTAATATCTTATTTAATTTGTTATGACTTTTAGTTCATAACATTTTCTTCCCCTTAAGATGCTTTGTCCTCAAAGCATAGGTAGGCTTGGGTGTTGACGCATGAAATGTTCTGATTCCCAAGACGAATCTTCCTCTGGTAACCTCTTCCACTTGATGAGGTATGCCTTTATTGTCTTATATCGCAAAACATTTTCTCGGGTAGCAAGTATACCCTCAGGCTCAAGGATTATTCTTCCTTCTTCATCAGTCTCTGGTATTTCTATCTGTGTTGTTTGATTTTTCCCTAATACTTTTTTGAGACTTGATACGTGGAAGGTATTATGGATTCAGTAATTGTTTGGTAACTTTAACCCATAAGCTACACTACTTATCTTTTTAATTATTCGGTATGGTCCATAATATTTAGGTGACAATTTATTCTTCCCTTATTGTTTTAGTGATAGTTGCTTATAAGGTTGGATTCTAACAAAGACTGAAACTCCCTCCTCAAACTCTCTTTCAGAATGGTGTTGGTTGGCTTGTTGTTTCATTCTATTACGAGCCATGGTTAGATTTTCTTTTAGTAAGTTTATGATTCTTTGACTTTCTCCTAAGTGGTCTTTAACAGCTGGTACCCTAGAATCAAGGAATGAAAAGTCTTTCCACTTGGGTGGTTCATAACCATATAGGGCTTGGAAGGGTGTCATCTTGGCTGACGTATGGTATATAGTATTATACCACCATTCGGCCAGGTGTAGCCACTGTGTCCATCTGTTTTGTTTATCTATAACAAAACAATGAAGATATGTTTCCAAGAATTTATTAACGATTTCGGTTTGCCCATTAGTTTGGGGGTGATAGGCTGAACTCATATTAAGTGATATTCTTGCTTGATGGCAGAAATCCTTCCAAAATTTCCCTTTAAACCTTACATCTCTATCGCTAACTATGACCTTAGGGAACGCATGTAGTTTGTAAATGTTTTTACAAAACACATCAGCAATTTGTTTGGTTGTGTCAGTCTTTTTAATAGCCATAAAGTGGGCATATTTAGTGAACTTGTCAACTACTAAAAATATTTTACTCTTCCCGTCAGATGCAGGTAGACCTTTAATAAAATCCATTGAAATCTCTTCCCACTTTTGATTTGGAATGTGTAGTGGCTATAGCAACCCTGGAGTTGGAACATTTTCGCTCTTGTTTCTTTGACAAATATCACATTCTGAAACATATTTATGAATTTCCTTGCTCATACCCTTCCAATAGAATGACTGTTGGACATTGTAGTAAGTTTTGTAGAATCCAACATGTCCAGCTGCTGGTGAATTGTGAGATTCCTTTAGTATTTTCACCTTAAATTTGGATGTAGGTGTTAGATAAATTCTCCCCTTGTACCATAAGATGTCATTTTTCCACTCGAAGTTGGTATATTGACTAAAATTGTTGATCATGGAGTCATAATCCTTATCCTTGGTATATTCAGCTTGTATTTCATCCAACCATTCTAGAACGACTATCATGGCGGCACATGTTGTGTGATCATCATCCTTACGTGAGAGTTCATCAGCTACAACATTCTCCTTTCCCTTCTTGTGTAATATTTCTAAATCGAAAGCGGACAACTTCTCCATCCATTTCTATTGTTCTATTGATAATGTCTTTTGTTGAAGTAAGTATTGAAGACTATTATGGTCGGTTCGGATTGAGCATTTACTTCCAAGAAAATACTAGTGCCATTTCGTCAAAGCGTGTATGATGGTGAGCATCTCCTTTTGGTATGTTGATTTTAAACCTTATTGTTTATTAAGTTTCCTACTCTCAAATGCTATAGGGTGGTTGTTCTGCATCAGTACAGCTCTAATTCCGAACCGAGAAGCATCACATTCGACCATGAATGGTTTGGAGAAATCAGGAGTTGCTAGTACTGGTGATTTTGACATCACTTTCTTTAATTTCTCAAAACACTTGTCTATTTCATCATTCCATTTAAAAGCATTTTACTGTAACAAATTCGTCAGGGGTGCTATAAGGTGTGCGTAGTTTTTTATAAATTTTCTGTAATACCCTGTTAAACCCAAAAATCCCCTTAATGTAGATATGTTTTTGGATTTTGGCCACTCTCTGATTGCCTTGATTTTGTTGGGATCCACTTGGACTCCTTCTCTTGATATAATATGACTGAGGTATTCAACTTCCTTCTGCCCAAACGTACATTTTTATAGTTTGGCATAAAACTGGTTCTTTCCCAAAACAAACAACACTTCTTCTAGATGTTTGAGATGTTCTTTCCACGTCTTACTGTACAATAAAATATCATTGAAGAAAACTAATACAAACTTCCTAAGGTAAGGATGAAAGAGCTCATTCATGGTGGCTGGTTTATTTGTTAATCCAAATGGCATGACCTTGAACTCGTAATGCCCTTCATGACTCCTGAATGCTGTCTTTTCGATGTCTTCTAAACTTACTCATATTTGGTAGTAACATGATCTTAGATCTAACTTGGAAAAATATTTTGCACTGTGTAATTCATCTAACATTTCATCAATGAACGGAATCAGAAACTTATGCTAATTAGTGATTTTATTTAAGCCTCTGTAATCTACACATAATCCAAAAGATCTGTCCTTCTTCCTGACCAATACTACTGGTGCAATGTATGGACTTATACTCTTCGTAATGATTCCATGCTTCAGCAGGTCTTGAACTAAGCACTCTATTTATGTCTTGTGGTGATGGGGATAATAGTATGGCTTGACATTAACTGGAGTTGAGTCGGTTTTGACTTCGATAATGTGTTCAGTTTTCCTTTTTGGTGGTAACTTCATTGGTAGATCTTGGAGAACCTTCTCGTATCTCTGGATCAAGGATGAAATCTCTGATGTTTGATGAGTCCCTTCTATTGATAATAATTCCAAGTGTTGACATTGCGCAACAAATGCTGGTGCCCCCTTGTGAATAAGCTTCTTCATTTGTTGAGCAGAGATGACTTGTGTTGGTGGTGCTTGAAAACTGAACAACTGATATTTTTGTCCATCCCATTTGAATTTAATGAATTGTTTTATGTGATTTGCTGAATAAGTGCCTAGTGTTCTCAACCATTGTACACCTAAAAAACATCTACTCCTCCTAGGGGAACCGTATAAAAACTGGACTCTATTGCATAGTTGCTTAATTGCAACTTACCTTTATGGCACTTGCCAACTCCATCGATCTTTTTTCCATCTACTACCATAAATTTTAAGTCTGCTATTGGGAAAGCAAAGATGTTCAATCTTTTTGCAACATTGACATCTACAAAGTTGTGTGTACTTCCTGAGTCCACCATCACAATAACACATTGCTTCTTGATGTAACCTTTAAGCTTTAGTGTTTTTGGTTGAGATATCCCTGTGATGGCTGCTATGGAAATTCGTGGCATCTCGTCTTCTGATTCTAGATGAAGATTTTCGTTTTCTTCATTTTCCTCTTCATCGGAGCTGTCTTATGAGGATTCCTCTTCTTGCTTAGCTTCACAGTTGTACAATTTTTGTGTTGCGCATTTGTGTCCTCGATGATACTTGTCTCCGCACTTCTATCATTTGCTATCTTTTCTTCTTTCGACATTAAATTTTTGTTTTCCTTCACTTCGTAAGGGTGTTGGAATGTATTTACTAGTATTTTCTGACACGGTTTTACCCACCTTTCCTTTGAATTGGCTGTTAGTCCCGTCGTTAGTGACATATGGTGTTTTATGAATTTTATATTTTCACTCGAAAATTATGGCTGCATGTCTGGCCTCCTCAATAGTTTTAGGTTTATGCAATTTTAATTCTTTGCGGATATAATCTTTAAAGCCACAACAGTACATTTTTAGCAGCTCCTCATCTGAAAACCCTCTCTGCGTTACTACCTGTTAGTGTCAGTCTTTGCAGCCTTACTCTAGGGATCAAACATGCTCTTACAAAGTTATTTTAAGGTGTCAAGGTCAAATTTTGTCATTTTAGTGAGTCTTCAAGCAAAATTTGGTCACTAGGCATTAGATCTAGGGTTTGATTTTACTCCTTTCAAAGTTGTCCAAATGTTGGTCCGTGTTACCATTCAGCTGAGTGTACCATCATTTAGAGGGTTGTCATCATCATGTCAAGTTCCACTGGGTCATTTGACACCTTGTTCATGCGTTAGTTGCGCCTAGGTAAAGTTTATTTCCCTCTCCTAAGGTTTTGAAGGCAATTTCTCTTGGTTTGTCAAATCATTAGTAAAACGTGTATCTTGATGTTCATACACCTTCCCCTATCCTTAATGTACCTTATTAAACACTTCCCATCACTGAGATCCCCCAAATTCCTCATTTTCACACAAACCCTAATTTCTTGCTACAAACCCTATTTTCTAGGCTTGACTTGTGTTTTTCCTTTTTGGACCCCTTCCCCTCACTCAATCTTTGAAATTCCACTTTCCCCTACTTCCTAACATCCCTCCCTACTTCTAAAAATTTCCTCAAGAATTTAGAAGCCCCCTATCCCCTTCATTTCGCTTCATTTCGACAAGTCCCCTGTTCCATGCATCAGGATAGGTTTTACTCCAGTGATGTTTCTGAGCAATAAAAGATGAATTTGGGAAAACAGAGAGAGGTTTTTGTCCAAACCAGGCCAAGGAAGAAAAACCTCCTTCACTTTTTACACAGGTGTCATGGTTTTGGATAACTGTCAAAACTATAGTTGCCTCGAAAGAATTGAATTCACCTTTGAAGTGACCTTGGGAAAATCAAGTTTTCTCCTAGCTTGGTTGGCCAAATGACTTGCTTGATAAGTCAGATGATAACGTGACACAAAGCTATTTCCAATGAGCTATCATGAGCTCAATTTGGAGTGGAGGAACACCTTCAAAAGTTGACTGTAATAGCACTCTGCCTTGAGGCAGCCTCATTTGGCACTTTTTGACAAGTCTTGGGAGCTTTGATTTTTTATAGGCAAACTGAACTCCAAATTGGAAACTTCTAGTTGGGTTGGAAAGTAGACTCAAGTACCTTTCCAATGAGCTATCCCACACCCAATTTGGACACCAGGAAGGCTTCCAAAAGTCTCCTGCAAAAAGCGCTACGCACAGGCTCTATGCACCGAGCTTCAAACCCAATGTGCCGCGCCTTCCCTGTGTGCCGCGCCACGTGACGTGTACTTTTCCTAGGGATATAAAAATGGAAAAAAGTTTATATTTCTAGATTTGGCATGAAAAATCATGACTGTTGGTGCATGGCCAAGAAGTTTGGGCAAATTTTGAGCCCCCAAAAGGTCAAAAAACACTCAAACAATGACCTCACTGCCCCTATTTTGACACACAGGAAGCAGTCTTGGGAGATTGCAGTTTTGGAGGGGAAAATGGACACCAAATTGAAAATCCCACTTGGGTTGGAAAGTAGACAGGCAGGGATTTCCAACAAGCTATCTTGGGTGCAATTTGGACTTCAGGAAGTTCCTCAAACTCAGCCTCAAATTGGTGCGATGCATAGAGGATTTGGCGCGGCGAACAGAGGATCTTTGCCCAATTTTTCACCTTCCAGCTCAGAAATTCGGCCAGTTTTACTAGTTTTGCTTCTAGATGTAATTTTTTATCTAGCTTGATGTAATTCAATAAACATGATGTAATTTTGGCACTTATTTACTTGTTCTAGAGGATTCATTCACTAACAAGTGAAAATTTAATGAATGAATCAGTTTCCTAACATATAGAGGCAAGTTCTTTTGATTGCCTAGATTTTAGTGCTTGGTTTAGAATTAGTTGAAACAGATCCTAGAATGATGAGCTCGACCCCTAGAGGCATGGGAATGAGTTGGGGCTAGTCTATATCATGTAATCTCTCAGTCATTTTCAGGGTTGGACACTTGGGATTGCTTTGGCATACTATTGTACATATTTTCTCTGCATTTTTGGCTATGGAAAGACCAGAGTTTTGCAGCACTGTTTGGGATCCATGTGGCTTTATGTTTTGATGGTGTGCTTCTCTCAGTAATTGTAAATTGTTATGTGTATCATTTTCCTTACTATCATCTTCTGCAATTGAACAAATGAAGTGATTAAGGTAGAATCCATTGATTGTCATGCTCTGCCTTTAAATTCGTTTGATTTTCTGTGTTTTCATCTATTTAAGGAGAATCCTTGAAACCTTCTTGCTCTCCTTAGCTCCTCACCATTCTGATCTACCCATTCATTCTCTTTAAAAGAATCAATACAATCGCCTTCCTTGCCCCATTCACACCTCTGCAAAAACTATGCCTCAATCCCCAAGCCCAAATTTGCCTTTCCCTATTTCAACACAAAAACTCCTAAAAACTCAAATCAAACCCTTGCACTATATACCTACCCTAAAATTAGCTTTTGTTTTAGTCATCTCGAGCCTCATCGATTATCTTTACCGAGATTGACCCAGAGAGAGCCCTCTCCTGTCCTCGTAGGGTTAGCTACGAGGCTGAGCGTGGTTTGATGTGGACCTAGAACCTTGCCTTTTTAGCCTGAGGAAAATCTAGGCTCTAACATAGTGGCGACTCCACTGGGGAAGAAATGGTTTGCTTGTTGATGTCATTTGATCTACAAGCTGTAGACGGAGCCTAAATTTATGCCAGGTAGCCTTCGAAACTCTTTTGCTATGCATCAGCGAAGTAGATAAACATTGCTTCAGTCAATATTCAGTCTAGCTTGTAAACTTGACATCTATCTTGTTAATTGCCCCAGTACATGTATCAAGTTCAGATCTAATTGTTGATGGTGGACAACGATTAGAAATAAGAAGGCTGAAATCATTCACCTGGCGACTCCATTCACTGAAAAATCCAAAAATCAATGCTTCATGGTGACTCCACTGTAGGAAGATCAGTAGCTTTAAGATTTTCAAGATGGAACGAGTTGCAAGATGATACGCTCCCATGAGCCAGGATCACATTCCAGGTTTCCCAAACAAAATTCAGAAGGTAGATTGGTCAAGGAATTTGCCTATGTTTAAAGATGATGATAGGAAGGATGCTGCTTTACATTTGGTCAGATTTCACATGCATATTCGCAAGTTGAAGGTTGATTTTCCTGAATATTGCTTGATGAAGATATTCTTGGCCACTCTGGAAGGTGAAGCCCAATCTTGGTATTGAAGTTTGCCGCCTGCTTGTATTTACTGTTTAAAAGATTTTCATACCATGTTCATTGAAAGATATAAAGAATCTTATCCATCATTAAATTTAGTTCAGGACTGTTGCAAACATGCTTATAGTTTTATTGAAAGCCTTGAGAAATATTATGAAGATGATAATTTCATGGATGATGAGATCATGGAAGCCCTGTATGAAAATCCCTTTCACCAGCATAAAGATAACTTAGAAGATACTCATCAAGATGCTCAAGAAACTTTACAGCCGGATCAAGATCTTCACACAATGGAAAATGATGAAAGAGAAGGTTTTATTTCAAATCTGTCCATAGAAGAAGATAGTATGCAGGGAAGTCAAGTTTCAATTTCAGAATGTGATAAAGTCAATTCAGATATTTCAAATCTAGATTCAGATTGTGATGATGAAGACTACCTTGTTTTGAATCCCATGAAGGAGAGCTCTACCGTTGAGATCGTCTGGAATGAAGAAGACAAAGTTATTGACCAAAGCCTTCATGAGGAGGTAATCCAGTCATTTCATGGAAAACAATATGGTATCTTTGTTCAAGTAAGTGAAAAGTCTTATTTTGATAACTCAGTGGTAAATGATCCTTTGGATAGTTTGATTGCCATGTCATATGAAGATGATCAACAATGTTTCAACTTTCAGAAGATTAGGGAATTAAGGACTGTCATTCAGGCTTTTCATATTTTGGCTTGAGCAAAAGAAAACAAAAAGTATTATCTCCTTTGTCTGAAGATGAGATAGATCAACTGCTGAAGGGTCATGTTACAACCCAAGTTGAAGCAGATTTGCAGTGCACACATGGTCAAGAAAGTGTTGGTGAAATTTCTTCCTCTTTTGAAAATGATGATGGTCTTGTAATCAGTTTTATAGATCAGCAAACATATAATATTTTCTTTCACAAAGATAATAAGGCTGTCATGTTTGATAATCTTGAAGATTGTTTTTTTTTTAAGAATGACCTAGACCATGAAGTTGAGGAATATGAGCTTGAGGGAGACAATATGCCAGGATTTCCCATGGTCAAGGAACCTACAGCTAACACTCAGATGGCAGAAGCACATACTTCTCTGTGCATTCCTATCCCTCATAAATCAATTTCTCTTTCAGATCAAAATGGAGGGAGTACTTGTATTTTTGCAGCTGGATCTCAAGATAAGCCAGTGCTTCAAGATTTTCAAGATCCCTTCAGCATTCTTCTGCAAGCATTAGAAAAGATAAATATTGCCTGGTTCATTATCATAAGCTTTGGTTTCAGTGGTTATTTTGAGTTGCCTACAGGTTCATTGTTCCGCCTGCTCGAGATAAGTGAGAGAAGAAATTTGGTATGTAGCCATCTGCTGGATTGGTTACATTGGAAAGATAATTACACATGATTGTACATATTTCATTAGTATGTAGGTGGTTGTCATCATGATTTGAAATCTTGATGGACTGCTACCCTTCAATAAGCTTTGTAAGTTCTTGTTTTAGTTAAGTCAGTCATGATTCAATTTGAGTCAAGTTTCAGTCAATAAATAAGTTAAGAGTCTTGTGTTAGTTTGTCAAAATAATGGATTCCATAGCCCAATGGATGAAGGCACTGTCTGCTCTCCCAAAGCTCTGAAGTTCTTGGTACCTCCAAGGAGCTACCATCCCCATTGGAGCCAATGTTAGTGTCAGTATTTTCAGCCTTCCTCCAAGGATCAAACATGCTCTTACAAAGTGATTTTAAAGTGTCAAGGTCAAATTTTGTCATTTTAGTGAGTCTTCAAGCAAAATTTGGTCACTAGGCATTAGATCTAGGGTTTGATTTTACTCCTTTCAAAGTTGTCCAAATGTAGGTCTGTGTCACCATTCATCTGAGTGTACCATCATTCATAGGGTTGTCATCATCATGTCAAGTTCCACTGGGTCATTTGACACCTTGTTCATGCGTTAGTTGTGCCTCGGTAAAATTTATTTCCCTCTCCTAGGGTTTTGAAGGCAATTTCTCTTGGTTGGTCAAATCATTAGTAAAACTTGTATCCTGATGTTCATACACCTTTCCCTATCCTTAATGTACCTTATTAAACACTTCCCATCACTGAAATCCCCCAAATTCCTCATTTTCACACAAACCCTAGTTTCTCGCTACAAACCCTATTTTCTAGGCTAGACCTGTGTTTTGCCTTTTTGGACCCCTTCCCCTCACTCAATCTTTGAGATTACACTTTCCCCTACTTACTAACATCCCTCCCTACTTCTCAAAATTTCCTCAAGAATTTAGAAGCCCCCTATCCCCTTCATTTCGCTTCATTTCGACAAGTCCCCTATTCCACACATCGGGATAGGTTTTACTCCAGTGATGTTTCTGAGCAATAAAAGATGCATTTGGGAAAAATGAGAGAGGTTTTTTTCCAAAACTGGCCAAGGAATCAAAAATATCTTCACTTTTTACACAAGTGTCATGGTTTTGGAGAAATTTCAAAAATATAGTTGCCTCGGGAGAATTGAATGCACCTCTGAAGTGACCTTGGGAAAATCAAGTTGTCTCCTAGCTTGGCTGGCCAATTGACTTTCTTGATGAGTCAAATGATAACTAGACACATAGAGCTTTCTAATGCACTATCACGATCTTAATTTGGAGTGGAGAAACACCTTCAAAAGTTGACTGCAATAGCACTCTGCCTTGAGGCAGCCTCATTTGGCACATTTTGACCAGTCTTGGGCGATTTGATTTTTTGTAGGGAAAATGAACTCCAAATTGGCAAATTCTAGATGGGTTGGAAAGCAGACTCAAATACCTTTCTAATGAGCTATCCTACACCCAATTTGGACACTGGGAAGGCTTCCAAACGTCTCCTGCAAAAAGAGCTACGCACAGGCTCTATGTGTCGCGCCTCAAACCCAATGCGCTGCGCCTTCCCTATGCACCACGCCACGTGGCGCGCGCTTTTCCTAGGGAGCTCCAAATGCAAAAAAATTTATATTTCTGGATTTGGCATGAAAAATCATGATTTCTGGAGCATGGCCAAGAATTTTGGGCAAATTTTGAGCCCCCAAAAGGTCAAAAAACACTCAAAAAGTGACCTCACTGGCCCTATTTTGACACATAGGAAGCAGTCTTTGGAGATTTCCATTTTGGAGAGGCAAATGGACACCAAATTGAAAACTTCCACTTGGGTTGGAAAGTAGACAGGCAGGGCTTTCCAACAAGCTATCTTTGGTGCAATTTGGACTTCAGGCCTCAATCTCAGCCTCAAAGTGGTGTGATGCATAGATGATTTGGCACAGTGCACAGAGGATTTTTGCCCAATTTTTCACCTTCCAGCTCAGAAATTCGGCCAGTTTGACTAGTTTTGCTTCCAGATGTAATTTTTGATCTAGCTTGATGTAATTCGATAAACATGATGTAATGTTGGCACCTATTTACTTGTTCTAGAGGATTCATTCACTAACAAGTGAAAATTTAATGAATGAATCAGTTTCCTAACATATAGAGGCAAGTTGTTTTGATTGCCTAGATTTTAGTGCTTGGTTTAGAATTGGTTGAAAAAGCTCCTAGAATGATGAGCTCGACCCCTACAGGCATGGGAATGAGTTGGGGATAGTCTATATAATGTAATCTCTCAGTCATTTTCAGGGTTGGACACTTGGGATTGCTTTGGCATACTATTGTACATATTTTCTCTGCATGTTTGGCTAAGGAAAGACCAGGGTTTTGTAGCATTGTTTGGGATCCATGTGGCTTTATGTTTTGATGATGTGAGTCTCTCAGTAATTGTAAGTTTTTACGTGTATCATTTTCCTTACTATCATCTTCTGCAATTAAACAAATGAAGTGATTAAGGTAGAATCCATTGATTGTCATGCTCTGCCTTTAAATTTGTTTGATTTTCCATGTTTTCATTTGTTTAAGGAGAATCCTTGAAACCTTCTTTTTCTCCTTAGCTCCTCACCAGTCTGATCGACCCATTCATTCCCTTTAAAAGCATCAAGACAATCGCCTTCCTTGCCCCATTCAGACCTCTGCAAAAACTGTGCCTCAATCCCCAAGCCCAAATTTGCCTTTCCCTGTTTCAACACAAAAACTCCTAAAAACTCAAATCAAACCCTTACACTACATACCTACCCTAAAATTAGCTTTTGTTTTAGTCATCTCAAGCCTCATCGATTATCTTTGCCGAGATTGACCCGGAGAGATCCCTCTCCTGTCCTCGTAGGGCTAGCTACGAGGCTGAGCGTGGTTTGATGTGGACCTAGAACCTTGCCTTTTCAGCCTGATGCAAATCTAGGCTCTAACACTACCAACACTTCCCACTCATGATTGTATTCACTCATTGATTCTTTTTGCTTTAGGTGAACAAATCTCTCATAGACATCATCCTACTCTTCGTCATGAAACCCTTTTAACAGAGCGCTTTTAAGGTTTTGCCAATTGAATGAGCAACCCATGCATTTAGATGACCACCACAAAAACCAATCGTACACTTCTGCTTCTAATTAAGTGGATGAAGTGACGATTTTTTCTTGTTCACCGAGCGGCGGGTTTGCTAAAAGAATTACATCCATCTTATTTACCCATACGACGACGCCTTTAAAGTTTTTCCCATCATACTTCGGTAATTCATTTTTTATTTTAAGATGGTTCTTTTCGAGAGAATTCATATAATATTGGCTCCCTTCAAAGTGAATTTGGGGTATTCTCCCCTTCTAGAGTCTTGGGGCTTTGTGTAGTTGAAGGTGGGTTGATCTCTCCGGGGTGCCGATTCATCAAGCTTTTTAAGAAGGAGATCTCATCGGCCATTTGATCCTCCTTACTAACTGACTTTTCGATGTTATCCATGTGTTTGCATAGCTTACTGATGTCCTCTTGCCTCTTCTTCATAATTTCATTGTTGTCGATCGTCATTTTGTTTTTTTTAAGATATTAATAAATTAATAATTTTTTTTAATTAATTAATTAAAAGATATTATTTTAATTAATTAATGTTACTTACATATATGTAATTTTTTTAATTATATAGTTTTAATTCTATATAATTTAATTAAATATATGTATGTGTTATAACTTAGGCATATTTAATAATTTCTTTAATTAATTCGATAGACGATCATGTCCCATTCGGAACGGTCACGTCCTGACTTAATGATTTTGATGCTTAGTGCGGATATCACCGCAGAGGTTACCATAGAGGTTTGACCCTTAGTGACAGCAGCAGAGGTTACCATGAGGTTACTGCAGATGTTTGACCCTTAGTGACAGCAGTCACAGGTCACCACAGAGTCACTACAACGCATGTAGTCTTCCGTCGATGGTTCAATGTATCACCCTCTGCAGTCTCTCGCCGATGGTTCATCGTATGACCCATTGATGGTCCAACATATCACTCCAAGAAGAATACACACAACCCACATGCACTGCTATTTTATGGAAAACCCGTGAGCCTGATGGCCAGCAGTAATTGTGGGTGTCACTAGTTTAAAGCTGGTTTTGATACCACTGTAGCAATAATTAATTTGCTGTAACTGATAATAAGACTTCAGATACGATTCTGAATGTAATATATATATATATAATTATATATATATATATATATATATTATATAATATATATATAGTAATAATAGATATAGAATGAATGATGATACAAGGTTGAGGTGGTGCTCCTTAAAATAGGAGTTGACTGGCCCATGCTTGATACAGAGAGCACATGTCCTGGGACTAATGTCTCTTTCATTTAACTAAATTAATTTGTTAATAATTGATTATAATTAATAATTTATTTATTTAAATAATACTTTAATATTTTAATATCTTATTTAATTTGTTATGACTTTTAGTTCATAACAAAATCATGCAGGCTCAAGGTTGTTCGTGATCTTCCAGATATCATCATCCTAGAAAATACCATCTACAAACCATGTTAATTCGGTAAGCAAACCAGAGTTCAATTCAATGCCAAAGAAGGATCAACAAGTAAGCCTATTGAACTCATTCATACTAATCTGTGTGGACCAACAAGGAAAATGTCACCTCATGGAGAAGAATACTACATTTTATTCATTGATGATTTTTCTAGAATGTGTTGGATTGGTTTTCTAAAACATAAAAATGAAGCATTTGAAAAGTTTAAGTTTTTCAAATCTTTGGTTGAAAATGAATTAGATCTAAAAATCAAATGTATTAGATCTAATCGGGGAGGAGAATTCATATCGGATGAATTCTTTGAATTTTGTGAACAACATGGAATAAAGAGATAGTTCTTTGTTGCCAGAACTCCTCAACAAAATGGCATGGTGGAAAGAATGAATAGAACTAAAAATCAAATGTCTTAGATCTAATCGGGGAGGAGAATTCATATCGGATGAATTATTTGAATTTTGTGAACAACATGGAATAAATAAATAGTTCTTTGTTGCCAGAACTCCTCAACAAAATGGCATGGTGGAAAGAATGAATAGAATAGTTCAACAAATGGCTCGAGTTATGCTTGATGAGTCTAGAACTTCGGACACCTTCTAAGGTGAAGCTAGACATGTTGCAGAAAATATTCTCAACAAAGCTCATGTACATGTAAATAGTGATAAAACTCCACATGAAACTTGGTATGGTAAGCTTCCCATTGTGAAACACTTCAAAGTTTTTAGAAGCAAATGTTTCATAAAAAACACTAATGAAAAACTTGGTAAGACGCGGGAATATTTCTTGGTTATTCATCTAGAAGTAAAGGATACAAATGTGATAATAAGAGACTTTGAAAAAAAATTGAATGCATTGATATTGTAATCGATGAAGGATGCAGAAATCTGAAACAGGTGACATCAACAAAAGAAGATGATAATAATCAAGATGAGATAGAGGAAGAAACCAATGAAGCATCAGAAGAAGACACATCTGACAGGGAAAAGCCTCAATCAAGGTATGTTCAAAAGAAAGATTGAGAATCTCAAATTCTAGGAGAAAAAGGGTCTGGAGTACAAACAAGAAGAACTCTTGTAGGATCTTCTAGTTATCTAGCCTTATTATCCTCCATAGAACCACAAAAAGTAAATGAAGCTAGCAAATATGACTGTTGGGTTAAGTCCATGGATGAAGAACTTGACAAAATTGAAAATAATGATACTTGGGAATTAGTTCCTAGACCTCATGATAAAAATGTTATAGGGACAAAATGGATATTCAAGAATAAGTTGAATGAAAATGGAGAGGTAATTAGGAATAAAGCAAGGCTTTTTTGTAAAGGGTATGCACAATAAGAAGGTATAGAATTTGAATAAAATTTTTCACCTGTAGCTAGACTTAAAGCCATAAGAATGTTTCTTTCTCTTTCAAGTTTTCGAAAATTCAAATTTTATCAAATGGATGTAAAATCTGCATTTCTTAATGGAAATCTAGAAGAAGAAGTATACGTTGAACAACTAGAAGGATTCATTCTCGGAAATGATGCAAAGATTGTATGAAAACTCAAAATGGCTTTATATATACTAAAACAAGCTTCAAGGGCATGGTATTATCGTCTTGACAAATATCTTCAACAACAAGGATTCACAAAAGTATCCGCAGATATCAACTTATACAGAAAAATTGAGAATGATAAACTATTAATTATTGTTGTTTATGTTGCTGATATCATCTTTGGCAGTGATGAAGAATCTATGAGTCAAAAATTTGCTTCTCTTATGCAACAAGAATTTGAAATGTATTTTCTTGGAGAACTAACCTATTTTCTTGGCCTACAAGTGCAACAAATAAAACATGGCATCTTTCTCTCAGAAACTAAATATCTCAAGAAGATTTTGAAGAAGTATGGAATGGAAGATTCCAAACTAGTATGTACTGCAATGGTAACAGGATGTAGTCCTAGTTCTAATGATGATTCTCCTACAGTGAATCAACCAGAGTACAAATCTATGATTAAAAGTCTAGTTTATCTAACAGGTACTAAACGAGATATCATGCATGTGGTAGGAACTGTTGGAAGATTCCAATCCAATCCAAAGGAATCACACCTTCAGGCAGTAAAGAGAATATTCAAATATCTCCAAGGAACTCAAGACTTTGGTCTATGGTATTCTAAAGATACAGATATCACCCTTCATGCATCTACAAATGTGGATTCGGCTGGAAATGTTGATCACTGAAAAAGCACTAGTGTGGGTACATTTTATATGGGATCATGATTAGTATCTTGGTTTAGAAAGAAACAAAGTTCGATTGCCTTATCTACAACGGAAGTAAAATATGTGATTGCTGCATCTTGTTCCACACAACTTCTCTATATGATGTAAACATTACGAGATATTCAAATTAAATGTTCTCCACCCATATCCATCTGATGTGATAATACAAGTGCAATTAGTATTTCGAAAAATCTTGTTATGCACTCCAAGACCAAGAACATACCCATTAAGTACCACCTTCTATGAGAACAGGTGCTTGAACAAAAGGTTAAATTAGAGTATATTCCCTCCAAAGATCAGGTTGTTGATATATTTAACAAACCTTCCTAGAGAAGCATTTGAATATCTTAGACAAAAGTTGGGAGTTGTTTCTGCCTAATCTTGTTGTTAAAACCAATTTGTTCAGTCTACATGTACAAAATGAGAGGATTGTTTTCTATATGTGGATTTCATGAAGAAGTGTAGCATATATAAGTGAGTTTCTATGCCAGCAATTGCCAGGAGTAGAGTATGTGTTTTTTCTGATAGAAAAACAATGGGTCAGACTCAAAATCAGTTTCTAACATGTTTGTTCAGCCTGATGTTGATGGACATAGTCTGTATGATATTCTCATTGATGTTTATTTGAATAATGAAGATGCCTTGATGATTGAATTTTTTATAATCGACAGGTAGCACAGGTTCAAGGGGAGCATTAGCCTTCAAAATATTATGCATTGTTGGCATCATGGTTGCTGTATACAGCTATGGTCTCAGTTATTAATGCCATTTCATGAAAAGACTCTGCATATGCTCAGTCTTGCATGGGCAATGTTGAAAATAACAACAAGAAATGCTAAAAATAGAATTGTTAAACATAGCACTGCTATAAATAGCAATTTAGTCAGTGTTGATCTTAGCAACAATGGATGGAAAAATGGAAGTGTTAAAAAAAACATTCTATAAATAGAATTTCGGGATACCTTCCTATTTTAGTCCGTCCCTAAGCTAAAATAGTGAAGTAAAATTCGAATTTGATCTTAGAAACTGTTTGTAAATTAATTAATTCATCTTGAGTTAATTAGTTAAGGAAAATCAAACATGAAGTCTATGTGGGGACGGTTAAAGAATACCAAGGGTCCATACCATGGCATTGGCCCACAATATTGAGTGCAATAATGGCTACTTAATCCCATCTAAGAATACCATAGGTTCTAAGTGTTGTTTTGGTGCATGGTATTGACAAAGTCTCTAAGTATATAAGGAGGACAAAATCCAAGGGCTAGATGTGCAATTGAAAGGGTTTTTCATGAATACTTCTATCTAAAGTATATTTTTTATTGTAAGGGCTATGGTTATGATATAGATCTGAAACATATTAGGCACCCTTGGATACAATGTTGGATTAGGATCATGAGACCTAAAATGACTTATCATTGTATGATCTGATAATGGATAGGCTAGATCTGAGTGCTAACTCATGGTTTATCCTTTAAATGCTATGATCTGGGTATCTTTGAAGTCTTGAAAAGCTATGAATTTATAAGTCATTATTTGCAAATCTATACGCAGATTCACCTAGGTGAAGGCGCGTGACTCGGCAATTCCAAGTAGCGTATTGAGAGGAAAGGCTTATTGTTCAGAAATGACTGATCTATCTGATCAATGCTACTATTTTAATGATGTTTGTCAATGATGTCTTCATTAGATCTGAAGTTAAACTAATTGTATAAGGTGATTGAATCTTGCTGATAGATTGATTGAGTAAGAAGGGTGATCTTTACTGCTATCTGTTTAAAACTCTATAATATGACAATAGATCTTCACGATGTATTTGGTTAGAACAGTTTATGATTCAGAAGTTTTATGATTCATTATCTTTAGAGGTATACGCAGGTTGGGTTACTGAAGGTGGCGTGTACACGTAGGTTGTCCTCATTAAAGTAGTGTATACATTTTGGCATATGATTTTTTAGGTTGCAGTTGGTTCTGGTTATTGATGCAGTGTTATGGGTTCAACTCTATGTTCTATGTGATAGTTGATTCATATTGTTCAAATTGATTGATTATGTTTTTTCTTCAGAGTTAATGGGTTTCAGTGAATGGTTGATGCAGTTGTATTTGATGGGTGTATTACATTGGTGATTGATGACACTATTGGGTCTAGTCTGAAAAATTGATGAAACAAGGTCTACGTATTGGGTTGGTGCATTGATGTGTACTAGCCATCATAGAATCATAGTTACCGAATTTGAATTCAAATTTAGATTTAGCTTCAAATTCAATTCAATGTGAAAAGAAAAAATCAACTTTTTGAAATTGAATTAAAAAAAAAAGAAAATATGCATCTTACAAGTAACTAGTTTTTCAATATTTTAAAATACTAAAATGGACAATCATTATATTCAAAACCTCAAACAAACTTCGCGAAATCTCCATTTCACAAGAATACTTGTATCTATTTTTGTCCAACATTATCCTCTAATGTCTAAGATGTTAAAAAATGGTCTTATTTAAGATGGTCCACAAATAATGATGGACAACATGCATTAGATTTATCAATATTGAAGATTGAAAAAAATGTAAAAAAAATCCAATAATATACATATAAAAACTTCCAAAATTAAATTAATATAAATAATGAAATATTAGATATTAAAATCATATTAAAAATAAAATACTAGATATTAAAAACACAGCTTAAAATAATCTCTCTATAGAAATTTATATCTTAATAATAAATACATATAAACTTTGAAATTATAAAAACATCCTCATCTAAAAAAGGGCATACATTAGCTCAGGATTTCAACCCTTGGATCATAAATAAACAATGGAACATCCACAAATGGATTGAGACCGGAATACACACAACTATGATATTATTAAATCCCAAATTATTAAATCCCAAATTTAAATTTTTGTAGGAAAATTTGATAAAGGAGAAAACAGTCTTTTCAGCAAAATTAAAGCTTCTCTTAACTAATCCCTATCTAATCCAATTGTTTTCTAACGATAACAAAAACTGAAATTACTATAAACAAAATCACCTTTTTTTAATTGTTTAATGATAAACAATAGAAAATGAATTGTATTTCCCACCGGTGATCATAGTTTTGTAGTACGCTGAATTCTCAAGATATACGAAATGTGTTTCAATTTTTTTGTTTTATTAATACAAAATTTACCCGTTTTGCAATTTCTTTTTTTCAAATATAAAATCTGTAAAATGCCTTACCAAATTTACATATTAATATACTAACGGAACGGAATCATTGAAGTATTCAACTCCTTAAGCCAATTCGGCCGAATTTGTTAACTATGTTGCGAAGAAACTCGACCCATAGAAGATATGAAGAGATTTCCAATTATATGGATCACGTGTTGTTGTCGACATCTCATCATAGTATCAATTTTTTATTTCTTATTTTTTAAGCAATACTTTGGTGAAATTTAACTTTCAATTTTAAGAATGGTTTAAATTGCCACATTAACAAATGAAAAATATATTTTAACCTTTTTCCAAAAATAACCATGGAAAAAAGATCAAACCAATTTAATAACCAATTTGCCAGAAATTTGTTGTTACTTAATCAATAATTTGGTCAAATTTAACTTTCAATTGATTTGATGACATCTCTACAATTTATCGTATTTCTTCACCTACTCCAGAAATAACTGAACAACAATAGAGGCTAGAGCGCCAAATTTAACTTTCAATTTATTTGATCGCATCTCTACAATTTATCGTCTTTCTTCGCCTACTCCAGAAATAACAGAACAGCAATAGAGGCT